>CAUZXS010002148.1:57500-65000 GCA_963585895.1 Sepioteuthis lessoniana
TCTTATCAGAAAATTTTATACCATAGAATTGGTACATGAGAAGTTCAAGAAAGGAGTTCAAGAATGGAGTTGTGAACAACAGCAATGCAAAGAGGAGGGAATAAAAATAAAACAAAACAAAACAAAACAAAATGGAGAGAGTTTACCATACCCCAAGAGAATTGGTATGAGTAGAATTAATTTCCCTTGCTCCAAGTGGATTGCAGAATAGAATAGGTGTGTAGTAATATATATCTATATATATATATTACTAAAATCATAAAATTTTCCTATCAATATTATCTTTTTCTTTGTGACTTAAATTTTATCACTTTGGGGGTTTTTTCTTTGAGTTTTTTCTTCCTGAAATTGAGCAAAAGCATGACAACATGTCTAATATGGAAGAAAAATAAAATGCGAAATCAGTTTGGTGGAGTGTATATATATTTACTATGACATTTATGTATGGGCTTTCTCAGATAACAATTTGGTAAAACAATATTATTTTGTTATAATTCATTACTAACAATATTTCACTTCTCACACACAACAGGAATAATATTTTCAAACTCTTTGTTTGTTTGTTTGTGTGTTGATTTGGGTTTTATGGGATATCAACATTTGTAGGTTATTTAATGCCAAATCCATTTTTATACAAATAAACAGTTCGATTTCAAACAATTCAGTTTAGCATAAGTACACAGTTTAGTTGTCAAAAACATCTATATTTCAAGCTATTTAGTTTAGTCAAACAGTTCTATTTTAAACAATTCAGTTTAGCATACAAAAACATTTCTTTTTCAAACAATTCAGTTTAGCATAAGTTTGTAGTTTAAATGTCAAAATAATTCTATTTCAAGCAATTCAGTCGAGTGTAAGTACACAGTTTACTTCTATTTGACCCATAAATAGGACCCTATCAGGTGCTACCACTCCGGGCCAGAGTAGACCTGGGAACAATAGCAATGAAGAGGTACTCCGCATTCCCCAAAGCTCCAGCATTACTGGAACCTCACCATCAGATTGTTTAGTGTCATGTCCAGGATACTCATTTGGGAGGGTCTTAACCCTCTGCAGAGAAGCAATCGGTGTATTCTACAAACCCAGCCAACTGAGCAATTTCAAACCCTTTAATTCATACTTTAAATAATGGTCATAAACAAAATTTTTCTCTACTTCTTAAAATTTGAAAACAATCAGTATTCCTAATTACATTGCCATGACAATCTCATTGACAGATGTAATGTTCTCAAATATTTTTCCTAAAATTAGAATATTTTTACAAATTATTATATGATGAAGCTTGTAAAGAGTGAAATGTCATTATAAATATATATTGCTTTTCATGCTTTATTCCTTTTCTGTTGTTATGGTACCCAACCCGAGGACTGTAATGAAATCTTCCTTTTGTTATTAATACCAGGAGAATATTCATCCCAGGGCAAGTTCTTCCCAGCCTAACATTTGGGCAGTCAGATTGACGTTCAATACCTTTTTTTATCTATGTTGTATTATACTTTTGTTAATATACTTGTTTCCATGTAAACCTGAGTTGGTATCTTTCTTCCGGACCCTTTACTGGTCCACAACATCTATTCAGTCAGATATTTTACCCATATCACTGAAACCCTCTACTATGGGCAAGATGTTAGACAAGGTCAATCTCTAAGCAGAATAAAGCTGGTTTGAATCCAGTGTTTTCCTTCTCCTAGACTGGTTGCTTAATCTAAGCTAAAAAAAAAATCAGTCTGCACAATTATTTACCCATAGCTGGAGGGAAAAGTGATGGATTCATGCCTTCCCTGAGGATATTAGTGCAAAGTGAAACACAAACAGTCTTGTCGAGTATAAAAACACAGGTTGGCAATTCTATTTCTTACAAATAGAGCAGTTGCATTAAATAAACCTATTTTTTCCATATATTCATTCACATTTGTATTTTATATTTTATGAAGAAAACTAAATGCTTGGAAGCATTCTTAAGCAAGTTTGTTTAATAGTTAAGAACAAAAAGAGATGTTGATTTTTTGGTGGAAACTTCAACAAAAAATATAAAAATGTCATTCTTAAGTTCTTTGGATTTTTTTACGTGAAAGAGACAATCCCACGTTTCATCAAAATTGGTCCTTTAGCCAAGAACTCCATAAATTTTGGTTTGATGTCTTTGTTTAATAGTATATAAACCTTCATGGGTTATTTAATTCCAAAGTAATCCTTTTAGAAGGGCAGTAGTGGTACTATTTAACCAATAACTGAAAAGATAAGAGGGTTTGTTTCTTTCTTTCTTTCTTTATGTTTTATGGTGTATCAACCTTTGTAAGTTATTTAATGCCAAATCCATTTTTATACAAATGAACAGGTCTATTTCAATCAATTCAGTTTAGCGTAATAACACAGTTTAATTGTCAAAAACATTTCTATTTCAAGCTATTCAGTTTAGTCAAACAGTTTTAATTCAAGCAATTCAGTTTAGTATAAGAATAGATTTTTGTTTATACAGTCAAAATAGTTCTATTATGAACAATTCAGTTTAGCATAAGTACAAATTGAATGTCAAAAACAGTTTTATTTAAAACCATTCAGTTTAGCATACAAAAACAGTTCCATTTCAAACAATTCAGTTTTGCATAAATAAGCAGTTTAAATGTTAAAACAATTCTGTTTCAAACAATTCAGTTTAACATAAGTACACAGTTTATTTCTATTTGACCCATAGATAGGACCCATTCAGGTGCTACTACTCCAGAACATAGTGGACCTGGGAGCGATGTTAATGAAGGGGTATTCCACATCCTCCAAAGCTCCAGCATAACGAGAACCTTACCACTAGATTGTTTAATGTCATATCCAGAACTTTCATTACCCCTTTGCCGTGATGCAGTTGGTGTATTATATAGTCCCAGCCAACTGGGCAATATAAGAGGGTTCATACCTTTCCCAAAGGTATTAGTCTGAAAGTGAATGTAATAGTGCAACTGTTGTTCAGACTTGCTTACTATAATGACACAGTCCAGCCCATTAGCTATTATGCCATAGGGCCTCTCCCCCAAGTCCATTGGTAACAAGCACATAAGTAAATAAAGTGAATTGTTAATACAGATTATTATACATGCAAATTTTATTCAGTTCTCTTAATGAAAAGTTAATTTGCGATATGCTGTACAGTAATAGTGGTTCTCTATTCTGGTTAAACCCTTTGAAGTTGTCATTTACTAAGGCCAGAAGAGTGAGCAACTAATGAGAATCACATTCAATAAAAATAGTCTGCAAATCAACATTACTACCCATTATACCACTTGAGATCATATTTACCAACCCCTCTGCTTGGGCAGGATATGACACAAGGTCAATTTTTAAGTGGAGTTTAACAGGTTTGAATTCAGAGTTTTCCTTCTAGACTAGTTGCCTCACCAAGGCTGAAGAACCTAGTCTGCCCTACTATTTACTCATAGCTGGAGGGAGAATATTTGGATTCATACCTTTCCCAAGGGTATTAGTGCTATGTGAAATGCAATCAGTCAGGTCCAGGATTTGAACTCATGTCGCCATGTCCATATCCTGCGACGATAACATTACACCACGGGCACCTCCTATTATACTACTTGAGATACCCAAGAACTACTGAAATGATTTGTTTAAAGCTGTAAGATTTCAATTCAATGACAGAATGTTACAATTATATTTTCATTGAGTTCTCAAGCTAGCAAACCCCACTTGGTTTGGTTTGGTTTATTTTGTAGTATCACCTCCCTTACTAAGGTCAGTAAATGGGGCAGTCAATACTACCTCAACAGAAATCTTGGTCCTTACTTCCACCTCGGCCAAGGAAAGCTCTCCCAGAATCCATCGCCTCTCACTCTTCTCTCTTTCCTTCTCTCCATTGTAATATATGTATTTGAGTTATGGTATTTTAGATAATAAATGAGAAGTACAAATATTAACTTTAAAAGAGGAATTTTATTCTTCGTGTACAGCGCCACGTGTTGGCTAGAAAATGTCCGGCGGTCAACACGCGTGTTTAGTATCTGGAATCTCTTCAGCAACTCGCTTCCTCTTCTCCTGCTCTTGGGTCGTTTCCGGCAACTCTACTATCTCCACTGACTGGGCAGAGGGAGAGGGAGAGCAAGAGAGAAAAGGAGAGAGAAGGAAAGAGAGAAGAGTGAGAGGCAATGGATTCTGGGATAGCATTCCTTGGCCGAGGTGGAAGTAAGGACCAAGATTTCTGTTGAGGTAGTATTGACTGCCCAATTTACTGACCTTAGTAAGGGTGGTGATACTACAATTTAATGGCATATAAACTCCTTATGGTGTATTCAATGCCAAATTTTGGTTAATATGTTAATATTTGATTATAATCATACCTATTTATATTTTCAATCTTTCATTGCAATCACTTTTTTCTTTGTCTCTGATAATAATCATTTGTTTGCATACAGTTATATATATCAAGTATTCCTATCCAATACTAATAATTTCCATAGTATTGTACAGTTTCAACAATTCTTATCTAATACTAATAATTTTGACACAATTATGTAGTTTCAAGTTTGTATGTATTCATCCACTCCTCTGGTACTAGGTCTATTTTTTTATAATGGAGTACAGCTGGTTTGGATTCAGACTTTTCCTTCTCCTATACAGGTTGCCTTACCAAGGCTAAAGAACCCAATCTATCCTACTATTTTCCCATAGCTGAGGGAAGAAGAGATGGATTCATACCTTTCCCAAGAGCATGAAGTAACTATTCGTCTAGGTTTCAAGAGACTATTCCTATCTAATAATGATAATTATTTGCTTGCACACAGTTATTTACTAATAGCTGGTATGAGAATAATTGGATTCATACCTTTCGCAAGGGTATTAGCACTATGTAAAATGCAAACTACCTCTTCCAAGATTTGAACTCGGGTTGCCTGATACATTTCTAAAAATGATAACAGTTATACTATGAGCTACTCCTCTGATTCAAGGTATGAAGGTTATTCAATAAATAACAGGAATCTATCAATGTATCTATGTATCTATCTATCTATATGGGACATTCAATAATATGGTGAATTTTGTCTTAGGTGTTGGCAATTAGAAGCACTGTTTACTGTTGTATCTTTTTCAAGGAAATCAACAGTGATGAGTTCTTTCATGTCCCAGAAGACTCACAACATCACCTTCTTTATTGACTGCTGCACCCAGAAGTTTTTATTTATTAAATAGTCAGCGTGCTTCCACTCCATCTTTTTAATTCAGGATCATAGTAACAAACCCATATTTAGCCATTTATTTTTGCTAAAACATGCTTCTCTGTACACTTCACACATTCTTCTGTAAAATTCACATGGTTTGCACTTCTCAGCCACCAAAAATTTCCTGACAGACCTCTGTTCAAGCCTGGAGGTCTCTGTTTGATTTATGGCCATTTTGAATAGCCTCAAAACAAATATTTTTGTGAGATTAAAATAATTCTTGCCATAGACCAATTCTGAGTTTGTATTTATAGAAAAAAATTCTCAAAGAAAAAAATTATTTTGCTTTTTTCAAAAAATTACCCTAAATTATTTTATAGCTCTTGTGTATATAATAGGTCCATCTTCAGGCAAGAAAATTTCCCTTATTTATTGAATAGCCCTCATGTATATAACAGGTCTCTTCTCAGTCAAAAATTTCCCTTTATTTATTAAATGACCCTCATATATATAATAGGTCCCTCTTCAAGCAAGAAAATTTCCTTTATTTATAAAATGACCCTCATATATATATATATATATATATAGGTCCCTCCTTAGCCAAGAAAATTCCCCTTATTTATTGAATATCCCTCATGTATATAATAGGTCTCTTCTCAGTCAAAAAACTTCCCCTTATTCATTAAATGACCCTCTTATATATAATAGGTCCCTCTTCAGCCAAGAAAATTCTCTTTATTTATTAAGATATTTGACAGGTCTCTCCTCAGTCAAAAAAATTATCTTTGTTAATAGAATGACCCTCAAATATATGAGTATATTTATTATGCCACTTGCATCTCTTTTGATTGGAGGTGTGTGTGTGTGTGTGTGTGTGTGTGTGTGTGTGTGTGTGTGTGTCTGTGTGTGTGTGTGTGTGTGTGTGTGTGTGTGTGTGTGATTCTCATACCAAGAGTAAATCAGTCATTTAAAAAACAAAGTTACTTGGAGGTAGACATTAAAATGCACTTTTGACCCTCCCCCCGCCACAGCTACATGGGTTGAGTTTTTCTTTCCTGTGGTCATCAACCATAAATCCTAGATAAAATCTCACCATGTACCTAATTCCCAAAACCCATTTCCATTATTGAATATATGTCATATATTGTTTACATAACTAGTGAATATTTGTTTTGAACTACAATATTTGCCTATGCTTTCCGAAGTTGGGTTTGTGTGCTTTGCCATTGTTTTATTGTTTTATTATATCATCATAAGTTACGAATACATTCACAGCAACTTTAATCCTCTGAATCCACAAGCCTGACATGTTAGGCTGAGTACTATTTTACTATACAGTCTAAGTCCAGTATTTGGGAAGGCTTAACTGAATGACCATTCACAATACTTCTCTTAATAGAATGATGGGATCATGTTCTCCCAACTTTATCCTATATTATTGCAGAGATGATATTCATTTATTGCTTTAATATGTTGGGTGTTAATTTAGAAAGATAATCCTTAATCCTTAATCTGTTCCCTCCTCTCTATTTCTTTCTTTTGATCTTTTTCTCTCTATCTGCCTTCTGATATATTACCTCAACTGGCTAGGTAGCACATGATAGATAGATAGATAGATAGATATGCACATGATAGATAGATAGATAGATAGATAGATAGATAGATAGATAGATACCCTACCTATGAACCTTAATGGGTATGTCTCATTCCCCATAAATATGTCAGACATTATTGTGAGGGGGTGAAAATATACTAAGTAGTCACCACTAGCAGGCAAGTACAATATTTTGTTAATGTTATAAAGATTTCCATTTCATTTCCAACCACTGTTTTGATTATTTCTCATTCAGTAATGTTTTGTTAGGTTACAATAAATTGAAAGACAGATATGAGCAGACAGAGATAAATATGAACAGACAAAGATAGATAGATAGATTGATGCTCACTGGAGTAGAATTTTAGTTTGTACTTAATTTTATTAAACTCCAGAGCAGTTTACTAATGCAATAAGGAGCTAAGAGTTTAAAGACAATTTTTCCCTTTATCAAAGTTGGCTTTTCTCAGGGGGTAATTTTGCCTTATTTTTATTTAACTCGAGGTAAATAGTAGGGCAGATTTGAGTTGTTGTTTATTTTTGCCTGAGTAGAACAACCAATCTAGAAGAAAAAACTCCGAATTAAAGAAAATCTAAGGATGTTGCTCTGAAGAATATTTGTCACACTGGTGCAGCTTATCCAAAAAGTGTGCTAGACAACCCTTCACCATAATAAAAAAATCACTTGTGTAAAAAGTCTAAACGACTGGACCCTCATGCATCATACACAGCCAGAAACCTATATAT
>CAUZXS010002148.1:67500-93178 GCA_963585895.1 Sepioteuthis lessoniana
ATAGTAATATCATGAATTTTTATTTGATGAATCATTTTCAAACCATATTTAATTTTTAACTAGTACTTCTTTCATCTTAATTTCACTAGCTTTTTATCGCAAGACTGTCATCCTATGACTATCAATAAAATGTCTTGGTTGGATGGTTGGTTTTATAGCATGTCAACCCTTTTTGGTTGTTTAATGCCAAGTCAGTTTTTTTAAAGCATTTATTTAGTAATTATTCCTACTTAATAATAATAAGCATATGTTTGCATATGGTTATAAATATTTACCAACCCCCTCCGCTCGGGCAGGATATGACACAAGGTCAATTTTTAAGTGGAATTTAACAAGTTTGCATTCAGAGTTTTCCTTCTCCTAGACTAGTTGCCTCACCAAGGCTGAAGAACCTAGTTAGCTCTACTATTTACCCATAGCTGGAGGGAGAATAATTGGATTTATACCTTTCCCAAGAGTATTAGTGCTATGTGAAATACAAGCAGTCTTGTCCAGGATTTGAACTTGTGTTGCCATGTCCATTTCCTACAATGATAACCATTTCATCACGGGCACCTCCGGTTATATGGTTTTGAGAATTCCAACCTAATATTATTAATTTGCACACAATTGAATGGCTACAAATACTTCAAATAATTATATGGTTTCAAGAATTCTTATCTAATACAATCAATTTGCTCCCAATCATATGACTTCAAATACTTCAAATACTTATATGGTTTCAAAAATTCTTATCTAATACAATCAATTTGCTCCCAATCGTATGGCTTCAAATACTTCAAATAATTATATGGTTTCAAGTAACAAATAATTATAATAATAATCCTTTGCCAACAGTTGTATATTCAAGCAACAATTATTAATTCAAATAACATGCACACATTTATGATTTCAAGTATTCTTACTTAATACTAATCATTTTAAAACAGATCTGGGAAAGGGTACTACCACTCCAGGTTAGAGTGGACAATAAATGAGGGTCTTAATACTTTCCAGAGTTCCAGAACAGTTTAGTGTCATACCCTGGCACTCTTTTAGTGGATGTATTATCCCTTTGAAAGGAATACAGTCTGTATATTCTAGACCTTACAGACAGAAGAACAAATATAATCACTTAGTCTATTTTCACCTCCCAATTAGTCAGTACCATACTTAATGTTTATAAAATTTTTCTGTACACTAGGAAATCAACTATTGCCCAGTTGGTTGGGGCTGTAGAATATACCGACTGCACCTCTGCAGAGGGGTAAGACCCCCCCAATGAATGTCCTGGATATAACACTAAACAATCTGATGGTGAGGTTCCACTGATGCTGGGGCTTTGGGGAATGCAGAGCACCCCTTCATTGCCATTGCTCCCAGGTCCACTCTTTTCCGGTGTGGTAGCAACGGATAGAGCCCTATGTATGGGTTAAATAGATCTAATGGCATACTTATGCTAAACTGAATTGTTTGACTAAACTGAATAGCTTGAAATAGAAATGTTTTTGACAATTAAACTGTACTTACATTTAAACTGCATGCTTATGCTAAACTGAATTATTTGAAATGGAACTGTTATTTGACATTGAAACTCTACTTACACGAAACTGATTTGTCTAATATAGAACTGTTTTGACATTTAACTGTGTGTAAATAAACTCTGTACTTATAGTAAACTGGTAAACTGAATTAGCTGAATTAGAACTGCTTGACTAAACTTAATAGCTTGAAATAGAAAGGTTTTTCACAATTAAATTGTTCTTACATTTGAACTGCGTGCTTATGCTAAACTGAATTGTTTGCAATTGAAATGTTTTTCACATTGAAATTGTACTTACACTTAAATGAATTGTTTAATATAGAACTGTTTTAACATTTAACTGTGTAAACAAAATCTGAACTTACACTAAACTTAATTAGCTGAATTAGAACTGTTTGACGAAGCTGAATAGCTTAAAATAGAAATGTTTTTGACAATTAAACAGTGTACTCATTCTAAACTGAATTGTTTGAAATAGAACTGATTATTTACATAAAAATAGATTTGGTGTTAAATGACCTACAAAGGTTGATATGCCATAAAAACCCAAACTCCTAATGAAATCAACTATTATATCACATATTTACAAGCATAAACTGTGTGTGTGTGTGTGTGTGTGTGTGTGTGTGTGTGTGTGTGTGTGTGTGTGTGTGTGTGTGTGTGTGAATAAGAATAACCTTGAAAAATTTTTTTTTTAATTAAAAAATAAAGTTATTTTCTTCTGAACCAAAAGATATCAGGATTTATTATTTCTAATGGAACATTATACAAATAAAACAGATATCATTAGGTATTACAGTATTGTCCATAAATAAGTACACCCCCAACAATTTTCGATAAATAGTCAATTTTCTTCTAAACCAAAAGATATCAGGATTTATTATTTCAAGTGGAACATTATACAAATAAAACAGATATCATTAGGTATTACAGTATTGTCCATAAATAAGTACACCCCTAACAATATTTTTAAAGAAAAATAAATTTTCTTCAAAACTAAATATACTATGATATCAATATTTCTGGTAGGGACACCTCAGGTGGTGTAATGGTTAGCAAGGTAGACTAGCAAACCTACACGAGTGAGTTCGATTTTCATTGGGTGCCCAATTCATGAGGCCTTGTGCTACATCTAAGCAAAAAAGCTCAGTAAATTACCTCAATATTTCTGGTAGAATATTATATAATAAAAAAGGATATTATCAGGGTGGGATTGAGAGTCTATATATTTGTTTAAAAGGCTTCAGTAAGAAAACAACCTCCCTATTTGGCAGTATCATTCAAAAAATATAATAGAACATATTGACATTCATTTAAGTGCTTTTAACAAAAATATTTTTATTCATTCATATCAGTTATTATATATGAGCATAATTTCTTTAGAAAATGTTCACATAGATAAAGGCAAAAATAGAATCAAAATTTAAAAGTCATCTCCCTTGATTTTCAACTTGACAGTCAAGTTACTTTGGAGGTTTTGCCTCCCAAAACATTTTTGGCTGAAGGTATTAATTTTTTTCCCTAGAACACACCCAGAAGTCAGCCATATATATGCACCATATTTGGTGAAAATCACTTGAGTGATTTATTGTGTCTATAAAACACACAGAAACACATACACACACAGAGTTCATTTTTTGAGTATAGATATAGGTTAGAAGATGAGATTGGGAGTTTATATGCTTATATGAAAAACAACTTTTATTTTGATATGTCATTGCAGACGTGTAAATGAACTTGCTTATATTTATTTAGGTGTTTTTATAAGAAATATTTTTATCTATTCTTATCAACTATTATATGTCACACGACATATGAGTGTAAACCTTATATACATACATACATACATACATACACATATATATATATGTATATATATATATATAGAGAGAGAGAGAGACAGACAGAGAGAGAGACAGAGAGAGACAGAGAGATAGATATATGTTTTTAGGTGTTTTTATAAGAAATATTTTTATCTATTCTTATCAACTATTATATGTCACACGACATATGAGTATAAACCTTATATACATATATATATATATATATATATATATATATATATATATAGACAGAGACAGACAGACAGACAGAAAGACAGAGAGACAGAGACAGAGAGAGACAGAGAGACAGAGACAGAGAGAGATAGATTGATGTGTGTGGGGAGTGTTAGGAAGAAAATAAGAGTTTATATACTTACATAACAAGCTTAAGCAGGCATACATCTGAACTTACTCATATTTATTTAGCTGCATTTACAAAAATATGTTCTGCCTATTTTTATCTTACAATTTATTTTACTTTATTTTATTTTATTTTTATCCTAATAAGTGTGATGTAGTTTATCTTATTTAATAATAAAATAACTATTCATCGGAATGAAAAAAATACCAAGTGAAGCTATCTAAGCAAGAAAGGATAATTTGCAATTATATTACATATAAATCTTATTGTTGTCTTTGCAATCATCATCATCTTGTCGTACCACCAGCACAGATATCCCTGACCCTCTCTCGCCATTCATCCCTATCGTTCATTGATTCTGGCTGGTCCTCAGGGCTACATCCCGTATCCTCACAGAGCTGCTGTATATAGGTTCGAGCTGGTCGCCCTGTTTTGTGCAACCATGTGAGGGGGCCCATAGGAGAACATCATTAATGAGCTTGTCCCTGCTTCTCCAGCAGTGTCCTGCATGTCTGGTTCGTCTAACTTTGATAGTTTTCATGGTGGGTGGTAGGTGGCCGTATAGCTGCTGCTTCATGGGGTGTTGCCTCCAGGACTTGTTCAATATTGCTTGCAGCATTCTTGTGTAGTTGCTGTCAAGCTTTTTCTCCATCCGTTAAAATGTATGATAACGAATTATATTATACTTAATATCCATATCATTTGTTTGTATCAAATTCTACCAAAAGTACAAGATCAATATATAGTTGCATATTTTATTTTATGGATAATAGTATTGCTGGTATCAAAGAATCTTTGGAGCCTTTTTTTCTTTTTATCCTTTTCAGCCTTCAGCAGCACATTGTTGAAGCTTATGAGAACTTCAGAGTTCATCAGATTCTCAAAGCTCATCAGAACTTTAGTTTGACCAAGTGGGTTGAGTGTTTAAGTATCATAAATGAAATGGGCTGTTTTGAAGCAGTATAATCGACCTTCAGGTCATTGACCTTGTGTCAAGTCCTGTCTGGTGGGAGGCAGAGACAAATATTGGGCTGTTTTGAAGCTGTAGGGAATGAATAAATAAATAAAAAAATTTTAAATTAAATTAAAAAAATAAATAAATAAATAAAAAGAAAACTATTAAATTTGCAGAAAACTCCCAGAGGTTCATAACAGGAAAAGGGGATGACGTATGTGTAAAAAGAAAAAAGGCATTTTCCTCTTGACAAAGACACAAAGTATTCTTTCTCTTTCAGGCAGTGACCAGCGGACTGATAACCTCGTGCTGGTGTTTTGGGCACCACACATATGTCTTTCAACGTAGTGTTGGTTAGTCCCTTTCACCCAGTAGCAGTTCTCTCTCAGTCAGCATTATGCTGAAATATACAAGACCCACAAATGAACTGTAAACTAACTCTTCCCGGACTTTGACAAAACTTCCAAAAGAAAACTAACCCTTAAGGAAGCCCGAAATACCAAATGCAGACACCTACATCCATGAAATGAATTAAAGTATTTTTGACACTTTAACTGGGGGATTCAACCATTTCAATGTATTCAGGAAAAACTCCCTCATCCACGGAATGGTTGTTAAACCCAGTAAATAAAGGAAAGTATAAAAGAAACGTTTTTGTCTCTTATCTGCTTCTATCTTTTCTTTTTGTATAATTCTTTTTGGGACTTTCTTTGGGCAAGGCATTCCGCCGGCCAGTCAACGTGGGGTAAAATAATATAACCAAAATATGGAGTCAGATATCTTACGGCAACACGGCCTTGCCCTTAGCCCCTGACCTTCAAGCCACACAAACCCCACAAAGCAAATCTAACGCAGCCAGACTTTTATAGCAACTTTTATTAAATAAGATGCTAATTAAGAATTAAATAATGATTGCTTAATAATTATTGAGAATATAATGTAAATAATTAAAGAAATTGTAATATTGGTTGCAGACAGATACATTATCTCCTTTATAAAAAAATCTATGTCTGTATTGATTTCGCTTGGAAAGGGTATCACAGACTAAAAGTCTTTTTTTTTGTTTTTTACAAGAACACAAAACAATGTATTAACCCAATCCCTTTGTCAGGGGCAGAATGCAACAAAAGGTTGATTTTTCAGCAGAGAACAGCTGGTCTGAATTAGGAGTTTTCTTTATTTTAGACTGGTTGTGGTATCAAGGCTAGAGTCAGTCTACTCTAATATTTACCAATGGCTGGGGAACAGATAGATTCATACTTTTCCTAAGGAGATTAGCATGAAGCAAAATGCAACCAGCTTCACCCAGCATTTGAACCTGGCTTGTCATGTCCACTTCCTAAGACATTAACCATTGCACCATGCACCCACAGAACAACAAAACAATGTATTATCAATGTTTTAAATTACTTTCCTACCAGAAGCCCCATTTTTATTGTGGGTCTTAGAATATATTGATAGTATACCCTGCTGAGGGATAAGACTCTTTCCTCTCAAAAAGAAAGTGGGTGTCTTGGGTATAACACTAAATTGCATCTGGTGATGCGGCTCCAATTTAGGAGTTCTTGGGAAGATAGAGTACTCCTTCATTGCTATTACTCGAAGGTCCACTCTGACCCAGAGTGGTAGTGCCTTTTAACCAAATCTATGGGTTGATGGTTTGGTTTGGTTTCTTTGTTTAATGGCATATCAACCTTCATAGGTTATTTAATGCCAAAGCCACCATTCTAGAAGAACAGTGGTGGTGGTGCTATTTAACCCATAGCTGGGAGGATAAGGGGGTTCATACCTTTCCCAAGGGTATTTGTCCGAAAGTGAACATAATAGCGCGACTGGATTTCGAACTCGTGTGCTATGATTTCGTAGACCATCGCTTTAACCAATACACCACAGGGTTGAATAGATCTGTTTGAAAATTACTTGTATTAGATAAAAACACTTAAATCCATATAACCATAGTTGCTTGAAAATTATTGGTGTTAAATAGACATACTTGAAACCACTTAACTGAGTGCAAACAAATGAATATTATCAGATAGAAAGTTTTATTTCAATCCATCTAATTATATATGTATAAATCATTAGTATTAGATAGGAGTGCATGAAGCCAAGCAACTTTTTGCAAATTATTTGTATCAAACAGAAATTATCATCATGATGATGTTGCGCTATCAGCACAGATATCCCTGACCCTCTCTCGCCACCTTTCCCAATCGTCCATTGCTTCCAGAAGGTCCTTAGGGCTACATTTTATATCGGCACAGAGCTGCTGTATGTAGGTTTAAGCTGGTCGTCCTGCCTTTTTTTTTCTCAAAAGCCATGGGAAGCAGCATGGTGGACGTAAAGGCAAGCGGATAAACCCTCTGATGGCTCATCGCAATGCCTAACCCTGTTCTGGGCATATGAATCCTATGGTTCAACAGGCCAGGATTGATTAGTTTAATTGGGGAACAACTGATACGCATCTATAAGGGTGGCTTCTGTGAATGGGAATAAAAATAGCCATCGAAAGATAACTAAAATAGAAATACTTGATACTAACAATTTGATATTAACAACACAATTACAAGAATTATAGTTTTCTGCACACCCTCCCCCAGCAAAGTGCTGCTAAAATATCTGTGACCCATCAGACAAGCTTTTCTTAACTATGACAAAATCTCAACAAGTTTATTCAAGAATATGCATGAAAACTTAAAATAACAAAAACCACATTTCAACTGGGTAAATGAATGTTGACTTTATTTAAGAAATGTTCATTTCTTTAAGTTAAAAAGAATGTTTGGAATTTAAAGGATGATTGGTGATATTTTTAGATTCAGTAAAATAAAGCACCCCCCCACCCCCACAAAAAAAATTATTTACTTTATTCAGACTATTATTCTCCTCTTGGTTCAGCCCAGTTGGCTGGGGCTGTAGAATACACTGACTGCATCTTTGCAGTGGGATAAGACTGCCTCAATAAGTGCCCTGGATATGACACAAAACAATCTGATAGTGAGGCTCCAGCTTTGGGGATTTGGGGAGTGTGGAGTACCCCTTCATTGCCATTGCTCTCAAGTCCACTCTGACCTAGAGTGGTAGCATCTGATAAGGTCCTATCTATGTTTCAAATAGAACTCTTTGATATTTAAACTAAGAGCAAACAAATAACTTATGTTAAATTGACTTATTAGAAATAAAACTGTTTGATCATTTAACAGTGTAAAAACGAATGAGTAATGTTGAATAGAATTTTTAGTGTTAAATAGCAATACTTGTAACCACTTCACTGTGTGCAAACAAATGATTAATATTAATTGGTTCGTTGGTTGTTTTGTTTTTATGACATATCAACCTTTTTTGGGTCATTTAACGCCAAATTAAATTTCAAACAATTCTGTTTAGTATAAATATACTTTTTAATTACAAACAGTCAAACAGTTCTATTTCAAACAATTCAGTTTAGTTCTATTTGACCTATGGATAGAACCCTATCAGGTGCAACCACTCTGGGCCAGAGAGGACCTGGGAGCGATGGCAATGAAGGGGTACTCTGCATTCCCCAAAGCTCCAGCATTACTGGAACCTCACCATCAAATTGTTTAATGTCATATCCAGGACACTTGTTAGGGTTTTTTTTACTTCTCTGCAGAGAAGCAGTCAGTATCTTTTATAGCCCCAGCAAACTAGGCATGATTAATATTGAATTGAACGATTCATATTATATAGAAATACTTAAAACAATTTAACTGTGAGCAAAAAATGAGCCCAGGCTCATTTAAAAACTGTTATCAACAAACTGTATTAATAAATTCTATCTATTTAATATATATATATATATATATATATATATATATATATATATATATATATATTATAACAGTGTTGGTTGTCACTAAATCACTTTGTGGGTTTGTGTCGAACCAAGTGCAATATAAAATGGAGAGTGCTAAATATCTAGGATAGAGCTATCATATAATAATAATAAATTAATATATATTAGATATATACTAATAATTCATGGAATTTAGACTGTGACCCCTGGGTTTCATGGAGTTTTGCAAAAAACTCCATGAAACCCATGGGTCGCAGTCTAAATTCCATGAATTAAACATATATATCTAATATATGTTTATTCAATATATATATATATATATATATATATATATATATATATATATATATGTATGTATAAAGAGGATTTGGCATAAAATAACCTACAATGGTTGATATCCCATAAAAACCAACCCAAACTCTTCTTGGCTCTAGCTCAGTCAATAGGGCTTAGAATAGGTTGACTATATTCCCAGCAGAGGGGGTAAGACCACCAGGCTTCAAAAAGATATCCTAGGTATAACTGCATCTGGTGTTAAGACTCTAGTTCTGGCAATCTGTAGCATGTAGAATACCTTTTCATTGCTATTACTTTCAGGTCCACTCTGATCCAAAGTGGTAGTACCTGTCAGGATCCCATCCATGGATCAAATAGATCTTTTTAAAACTTATTTGTATTTCATAGGACTGTGTTGAAAAAAAAAACTTTTAAGAAATACCAACACAAAAAATGTAAATATAAATGAACCATGCATATGATTCTATAACCTCTAGACTTGAAATAACCCAAGACAGGTTAACATGACATTAAAATCAATCAATCAATCAATCATCTTGGTTGTTATATTGATAATGTTTTTGCCACTATACCAGTAAGGATTAATAAATTGATAAAGTTTGATGAAAAAATGAAAAATAAAACAAACAATAGACTACAAAAATAAAATAAAATATCCCACAATTCCAGAGGGGAGATCACAATATGCACTGCTGATGAGACCTAATAAAGTCAAAACAGCTGTCCAGTGGTTCCATATGTCGTGTGTAAGTGTTTGTCGGATTTTCTGGTCATGGTAATTTAATTTACAGTATAATTCCTCTATTTAAAAAAGAAAATGTATACCCACAATTCTACTTCTTCCATACACTCGTCAAATTTCCAGAACTGGAGCATCAAGACTGAAGTTTTAAGTCATACCCAAAATGTCTTTTTTTTTGGCAGGGCTAGAACCAAGTTAAACTTTCAGTGCCAAAAGAACTGTCTTTTTTCGTGCCTTGCCAGCTCACTGAACAATATGTGTATTTTACCGAACTCCAGAAATGAGCAGATCTTACTATATAACTTTTATAATATTAATTCCTGGGCCAAATGAAAAAAAATTCCACCAGAAGTCCATATACTCTCAAGCTTTCATGAGATGTCTTTTGTCATGATTGATAACTTTTAGGTTAAATTTATTTATTTGAATTGAATTAATCATAAATTACTTATATGGAGTCACACTTATCATAATGGTTATTGTTGTAGGAAATAGAATTGGTGATCTGAATTCAAATCCTGGATGAAGCTGTTTGCTTTGTGTTTGGCACAAATACTTTGTGAAAGGCATGGATCCATCTCTTCTTTCCTCAGCTATGGGTAAATAGTTGGACAGACTGGATTCATTAGCCTTGCTTAGGCAACCTTTAAAGGTGAAGGAAAACTCTGAATTCAAACCAGCGGCACCCCACTTAAAATTGACCTTGTGCCACATCTTACCTGTGGCAAAGTGGTTGGGTAAATACATACTTATATACATGTGTATATGTATGTGTCAGGGGGAATCATCATACCCAGTATAAGTTATATAATCTCAAAGTGGCTCTGATATTGGCCATATCAAAGCAAAAATGAACCATGAGATTTTACAATGCACTGAAACCTCCAACTGCATGGGTTCTTTTGTTCATCTGTGATAGACCTCCCAGTGATCCTGGAGCTTAAATCCCGGATACAGTCTTACTGTAAACCTAGTTCCCAAAACCAATTTCCGTCACTGTAAATAAAATCTGAGTATAAAATGAGAAAGGAAGAAAGAGAGATAAAGATAAAGATAGAGAGAGGGATCTGTATACTTATATAACAGTAATATTTATATACCTATATAAGAAAACAACTTCTCTACTTTGATGTTTTCATGCAGGCAGCCATCCAAACTGGTTCATATTTATTTTAGTGCATCTACAAAAATAATTTCCATCTATACTTATCTGGCTATTTATTTTACGCAATAATAGTTCCTGTTGAAGACAACAGGATAATTTGTATTTGGATAATCACTTTTGCATGTCTACAGATTTAAGATGGCTGCATTAAGTCATGTTGGCAAGTTGAGATTGCTAAGTTAAACTCCATTTAGTCATTGGTTGTTTGGAGAAATGTCTGCTAGGTGCCACTGGTGAGTTTTATAAGAGAGGAACCAAATTATGCCCATTTCAGAACAAAATTTCAATCATAAATGCATGATGTTTCCCATTCCACATTATTATGGCAAATGAAATGACATAGCTGCTGTTCTTCAAAGACATATTTTACACCCACTTTCTGGAGGGATGTTTAGCATAGAGAGTACAGAAGCAAAATTAGGAATATTCTAGTATGATAATAAATGACTCTATTATAAGACAAAATTAATTTTAATTTTAAAGAATAAACAACTAAATAAGAAGATTGACACAAAACAGTAAATTTACTCAATATGGCCACCATTTTTTTAAACTACTGTATCAACACCATACCATCAAAATGAATTTTTCAGACATTTTATTCTATTCTTCCTCAATAGCAGTCTTAAGTGAACCAATATTTGCATAGGAAGTTGCATTTGTTTTGTTTTCTTAAAAACTCCATATAGAATAATCAAGGGGTTTAAGGTCTGGGCTTAAATCTTGTTTTATTGCTGTCCTTTTCTTATGGACTTTCAATTCAATATCTTGTGTGTTATTTTTTGGACAGTTGTCCTCATTTTTATTGTTGTTATTTGTGACACACATTTCGGCCGCTGTATCTCTGCCTTCTTCAGGTGTCCCTTGCTTATCTGGGCATGGAAATGATTTAACCTAGCAAATCATTTTTAAAGTTTGACAGTTGGTCAAACAAGGTGTTCAAGAAATATAAAGACATTATTCAAATAATGATGTCATTGTTTTTCACACCGATCAATCTGAGAAGCGCCACAAGAGGTTTCTCGAGAAGTGTCATGAGATGAATTTGAAATGTAAAATCCAATGGCATCAGTTATTCTTGATATCTTAAAAGTAATTTTCTTTAATTCTTTGATTTAGCCTTTTCGATATTTGGTTTTGTTCATTTCCATACTTGGTCTCCTTAGAGGTCAACATGGCCTAACATATGTGCTGCTTCTTTGGGATGTCTTTTTTCCAGTATCCTTCCATATCGATTATTTTAATTTTATCCCACAAGGATAGATGAAAAGAAAAGGGAAACCATCTAGCCTTGTGGTATAAAGTTAAAATAATCAATGAAGCCTTGCCACCTGATTATTTAATGTCACATCCAGGAAACTCATTGGGTGAAGTTTTTACCCCTCTGCGGAGATGCAGTCAGTGTATTCTCCAGCCCCAGCTTACTGGGCTCATATATAGTGTTCACTAATGGCCCAGGAGATGGTCTTATCAAACAGGAATAATTTTTAAACAGGTCTATTTGACTATAGATGGGACCCTAACAGGTTCTACCACTTCAGGGCAGAGTGGACTTGAGAGTAATGACAATGAAGGAATATTCCACACATCACAGAACTGGAACTTTACCATCAGATGTAGTTTAGCATCAAACTCAGAGCACACTTTTTTTGTGTGTGTGGGGGTATCTTACTTCTTTCAACTCTGTGTATTCTTAGCTCTGCCTACAGGGAGAAGAAAGAATTAAAGAAGTGGCACTTTTCAATGGTCATAGTGAATACAGGAACATTTTCTGATTGAAATCCCTTCAAATAAAAAAAAGAAGCATGCAAAAAAGAAAGTAAGAGAAAATAAATTGGAAAGATATAGAAATTGTGAAAGAGAGAAAAAGCACAAAGTCATGCAAAGAAGAGTTGGTTGGTTGGTAGGTTGATTGGTTGTTAGCTGATTGGTGGGTTGGTAGGTAAGTTGGTTGGTTAGTTGGTTGATTGGTTGGTTAGCTGATTGGTTGGTTGGTGAGTGAGTTGGTTGGTTGGTTCGTAGGTTGGTTGGTTGATTGGTTGATTGGTTGGTTGGTGGCTTAGTTGATTACTTGATTGGTTAGTTGTTTGGTTGAGTCATTGGTTGGTTGATTGATTGGTTGGTTGGTTGGTTGATTGGTTGGTGGACTGATTGATGGGTTGGTTGGTTAGTTGGTTGGCTGGTTGGTTAGTTGTTTGGTTGTCTCATTGGTTGATTGTTTGATTGGTTTGTTTTACACAATCTCAGTACTTGTGGAACTATTTAATGCTGCAGTTAGATTCTTTCTATTCTTTTTTTTGCAAGCAATTATTCTTGTTTAATAAGTATTATCTTTCACAAAAAAATTAAGTGGTTTCAAATAGATATTCTTAATGGAAATAATTTGCACAGTTTTAGGATTTCAAGTATTCTTATCTAATACAAATAATTGTATGATTTCAAGCAGCTAATTAAGTTCAAAATGATTTTAAACCCATAAACATACATACTTAGTTACAATATCAATGTTTTAAGAGCCAATGTATTAATAAAGTTCACAATCATTTTAAACAGGTAAACGCTTCATACATAGTTGCAATATCAATGTTTTAAGAGCTCTTCTATTAGTAAATTTCCCAATCATCTCAATCATTATCTCGTACAGATCCATTTGATCCATAGGGACTCTAACACTCCCCAGAGATTTAGAATTGGATTTCAACATTTTAGTGTCATAGCCAGGATATGTAAAGAAAGGAAATATAAACTGAAATATAAAAAGTTATAGTGAAAGAAAACAAAGAAGAAATAATAATAATAATAATAATAAAGTACCATGACCTTGCCAGAGAACTGAAAAAAATTATGGAACACGAAAGTGATGATGATATCTATTGTATTTGGTGCACCTGGAACAATCTCCAAAGGATTGGTAAAAGGGACTGGAAGATTTGGAAATAAGAGAACAAGTGGAGACTATCCAGACTATGGCCAGAATACTGAGAAGAGTCCTGGAGACTTGAGAAGACTTGCTATCATTCAAACTCCAATAGAAAACTATCAGCTAATGCTGGAATGAAAATCTCTCAAAAAAATAATAACACAAATGAGGACTAATTACAACCATCAGAGTCGATACGGACAACATGATAAACGAAAGAATGACAACAACTAGGAAACAAAAATGGGAAGGAAAACAACTCTATGGCTGCTTTAAGCGTCTAATAAACAACATCTCACACCAGAAAACCTAGACCTGGCTAAGAAAAGGAAACCTTATGAGAGAAACGGAATCCCTCCTAATAGCAGCACAGGACAATGCCATAAAAACGAATCATATCAAAGCGAGAATAGATAAGACACAACAAAACAGTAAATGTAGGCTATGCGGTGACAGAGACGAAATGATCAATCACATGATAAGCGAATGCAGCAAATTAGCACAGAAGGAGTACAAGGCGAGACACGACTGGGTCGGCAAGGTGATCCACTGGGAAATGTGCAGGAAATTTCAATTTGACCATACAAACAAATGGTATATGCTCAACCCGGCATCTGTCCTTGAAAATGACTCGCATAAACTCCTATGGGACATTAACATACAAACGGATCACCTAATCCCGGCCAGAAGACCAGACCTCATAATAATCAACAAAAGAAAGAGAATCTGCAAAATTGTTGACTTTGCTGTCCCGGCAGACCACAGAATAAATCGGAAGGAAAGTGAAAAGAAGGATAAGTACCTCGACCTTGCTAGAGAATTAAAAAAACAGTAGAACATGAAAGTAACGATTGTGCCAATTGTGATTGGTGCATGAGGCACAGTAACTAAAGGTTTATTAAAGGGCCTGGAGGACTTGGAAGTTGGCGGTCGGGTAGAGACTATCCAAACGACAGCATTGCTGAGGATGGCCAAAATACTGAGACGAGTCCTGGAGACTTGAGGAGACTTACTGTCACTCAAACTCCAGTAAAAAACCATCAGCTAATACTGATGTGAAAAACTCTAGAGGAGTAAATAATAATAATAAGGCCTGGAGGACTTGGAAGTTGGTGGATGGGTAGAGACTATCCAAACAACAGCAATATCAAGAATGACCAGAATACTGAGAAGAGTCCTGGAGACTTGAGGAGACTTGCTGTCACTCAAACTCCAGTGAAAAACCATCAGTTAATATTGATGTGAAAAACTCTAAAGGAGTAAATAATAATAATAATAGGGCTTGGAAATAAGAGGACGAGCAGAGACATTCCAAACTATTACATTATTGAGAATGGCCAGAATACTGAGAAGAGTCCTGGAGACTTGAGGAGACTTGCTGTTACTCAAACTCCAGTGAAAGACCATCTGCAAATGCTGATGTGAAAAACTCTCAAGGAGATAATAATAATAATAATGATAATGATAATAATCAATTGTTAATAAAGAAAGAAAGAAAAAAGAAAAGAAGGCATTCAAAGAGAGAATAAGTTGGAAAGATAAAAAAATTGAAAATGAGAAAAAAACACAATATGATACAAAGAATGAAAATCTCAATTAAAATATAGAAAGTTATAGTGAGGGTAGAAAAAAGTGATAGTGTGTGTGTGTGATAGATAGATAGGTAGATAGATTGAGAGAGAGAGAGAGAGAGAAAGAGAGAGAGAGATAGAGAGAAAGAGAAAGAGAATGAGAAATTAAGTAATGTAGTCTAACTAGTTATTACCCATGAAAGAAATACATTTGAATTTGTATGAGATGATTTGATTTAAAAAAAATGTAAATAGCATATTTAAATATTTACATATATTAAATGTCTACTAAGATTAGCTTAATCTCATTCAGATCCTTAATGGATTAGTTGTAGGGATGTAAAAGGAGATCATATTACACTAATCTTTCAAGTAAGAAGGGTTTGACAATTCAAAACCAAGCAAAATATGAGGACCCTATTGCATTACACTGATATCTTGATCTAGCTAACTGGTTTCCGTGTGTGTTTTGGCTCCACTTTAAGTAAATACATTAACTCTTAAAATGTTGATACTACAACTAAGTATTTAGTTGTTTAAAATAGTTGTGAAAATAGATTTTTGCACTGTAAATAATTAACAGTTAAACCAACTTTGGTAAAAAAATAATTCAACATTGGTTGAAATGTCTGAACTTCATCAGATAATGGTTCGGAAAATTATGAACTGATGAAGCTTATACAGAAAGAAACGACATATGAAATAAATCAGTACCCCATTAAATTTTGTTTTTCATTTTACATGTTCTTACATATATACAAATGCAAAGATATAGACATTTGAGAAAAAGGAAAGCTAAAGAAAATAATGCATTGGTTTGGTTTGGTTGGGTTTTAAGGCATATCAACCCTGGTAGGTTATTTAAGGCCAAAACCTCCTTATACATATATATAATATATATATGATTTGTTTTGGTTGGGTTTTATGGTATATCAACCCTTGTAGGTTATTCAATGCCAAAACCTTCTCATACATATATATAAGATGTATATGATTTGGTTTGGTTGGGTTTTAAGGCATATCAACCCTTGTAGGTTATTTAATGTCAAAACCTCCTTATACATATATATAAAATAAATATGATTTAGTTTGGTTGGGTTTTAAGGCATATCAACCCTGGTAGGTTGTTTAATGCCAAAACCTCCTTATACATATATATAAAATGTATATGATTTAGTTTGGTTGGGTTTTAAGGCATATCAACCCTGGTAGGTTATTCAATGCCAAAACCTCCTTATACATATATATAAAATAAATATGATTTAGTTTGGTTGAGTTTTAAGGCATATCAACCCTTGTAGGTTATTTAATGTCAAAACCTCTTCATATATATATATCAAATATATATGATTTGGTTTGGTTGGGTTTTATGGCATATCAACCCTTGTAGGTTATTTAATGCCAAAACCTCTTCATAGATATATTTGATTTGTAAACACATTTTATAGATACCATTCTTAAATGACTCTGAGTTCATTTTTTTTTTCATACAGTGAAATGGTTTCAAGTATTTTTATCTAATATGAATAATTCTATTTACTATTATTCATTTGTTTGCACACAGTTAAATGGTTTCAAGTATTGCTTTTGAACTCAAACAACTCAAACATCAGTCATTTTTTTTACTCGCTTAAATGATCAAACTGTTCTATTTCAAACAAGTCAATTTAAAACAAGTTGTTTGTTTGTACACAGTTTAAATGTCGAACTTCTATTTGGCCCCATAGATAGGACCCCATCAGGTGCGACCACTCCAGGTCAGAATGGACCTCGAAGCAATGGCAATGAAGAGATGCTCTGCTTTCCTTAAAGCTCCAGCATTATTGGAGCCTCACCATCAGATTGTTTTGTGTCATATCTTGCACACTTGTTATGGATGGTTTACTCCTCTGCAGAAATGCAGTCGGTCTCTTCTACTGCCCCTGCTAACAAGGATAAAATCATGTATGTTAGGCTGTTGAATTAGATCTTCATAAGGAATTTATCATAAACGATATATATATATGTCGGCCACCGCTAGCATAATGCAAAGCTCTTCGAAAGAATTGAGTTCTCTGGTAGCCGATAGGGTATAAAAAATGTAAACAAAGGCTGCTGCTGCTGTTTCTAAAAATAAAAATACCTTAAAATTCCTTTAGCCAACATGGTCCGCTTGGTGGCCGAGTGGTCTGAAACACAGTCTAACGTAAACTTGGACGGGTTTCGATCCCGGCTTTGAGCATCCTGCGTATCTAGCCACACTGAAGAGTTCTGATAGAACGAAATAGTCTGTCTATGGATGACTATATATATATATATATTTATATATATATATACAAGAGTCATTCAATGAATAAGGCGAAATTAAGCTAAGAAGTTGGCATTTGGAAGCACTATTTCTTGTTGCATCTTTTTCAAGGAAATCAATAGTGATCGGTCCTTTCATATACTAGATGACAGTCACCATAATCTCCTTTACTGACTGCTGCACCGGAAACCTTTTCTTTACCTGAGAGTTAATGTGTTTCCAACGTCATGTTATCTTTTTGACTCAGGCTTGTAGTAGTAAACCCATGTTTATCTCATTTGTAAAGATTTTTTTCACTAAAACATGATTCTCGGAACATATCACACATTCTTCTTTAAATTTTGCTTGGTTTGCTCTTCTCAGCCACCAAAGATTTGATGACAGACTCCTGTTCAAGCCTGGAGAACTCTGATTTGCTGTCATTATGAATAGCCTCAAAGCAAATATTTTTGCAAGATTATTATAATTTTTGCAATAAACTGATTCTAAACAATATAGAGGTTACGTTTATTGAAAAAAAATTCTGAAAAAATGTATTTTGCTTTTTCAAAAAATCTGCTCTTATTTTCTTGAATGACCCGGATATATATATATATATATATATATATATATATATATATATATATATATACTAATACCCTTGGGAAAGGTATGAATCCAATTATTCTCTCTCCAGCTATGGG
This sequence comes from Sepioteuthis lessoniana, assembly GCA_963585895.1. Lineage (NCBI taxonomy): Eukaryota > Metazoa > Mollusca > Cephalopoda > Myopsida > Loliginidae > Sepioteuthis > Sepioteuthis lessoniana. The sequence continues at coordinate 85,644 of CAUZXS010002148.1, forward strand.
TAAAATAGTAGGACAGACTAGGTTCTTCAGCCTTGTAAAATTAGTGAACCAGTTCACATAACTGAGCAGCAACATCTCATCTACTAAAAGTAATCTCAGTCGACACTTAGCAAAGTTTGACTGGCTATCGATCATATGGAAATCTAATCTATCTGATATATATACTTCTGCCAATATATATATATATAAATAAGTAAGTAAGTAAAGTTGGCGTCTGTAATTGAGGGTGTCCCTAAGGCTCCCTTTTCAATAGCTACTATACCAAGGTGTTGGGGAGGGCGCTACTCCTTTCCCAGGAGTGACCCACTTTACCCTTGATCTGTACCTTATTATGCTGAGTGTTAAGCAAGGAGGCATCAAGTACCATTTTTTGCGTCTTTGGTATGACTCGACCTGGGATTGAACCCAGGTCTCCCGGGCCATTGTCGAACACTTTAACCATTATGCCAATGTCTAGTTTTTTAAGCTATCAAAATTGGCTCATAACATTTTTATTCATGAAAGGCACCTAAAATGGTCTAATTTACAGCATAAAGAAATTAAAAAAAAAGAAAAGAAATAAAACAAAATAGATAAATAACCCTTTTTTACTTAGTACAAATCCTAGTTTGTAACGCTGGTACTACTGTGAAATTGCACACTTAAGCAATCCTCCTAGATGGCTTGTCATAACATTAAAAACGTCCTTGTATTTCTGTATTTTCTCATTTATTTGAAATAGAATTATCGTTGTTCAGCTTAATACGGAAAAAAAGAAGAATAAGACGAGTATGTATAGCTTGCACACTAACCAACGTGGTGTCATGCATTTTCAAAAAGTTTTTAAATTCTTAATTTAAAAAAAAATATAGATCCAGAAGTTCAAGGTCTCTTTAACATAATATCTCAATCGCGAGCACATAAAACCCCTTCACTGTTTCGCTGATTTAAAAGTACGGTTACATTTTGGTCACACATAGATAGATAGATAGATAGATAGATGAAGAAGGAGAACAATTGGAAAGTGAATGTGTGGGCACGTATGCACGCACGCATGCACTTGTAACTGATTTAATACAACCAAACAAAATTTAATTAATCAACCTATTAACTAAATTGAGAAATAAAACTAAAAAAGTTGATAGCATTGTTCATGTTTACTCTAAGATGCTCTTGTGTGTTTTAAATTAAACTTTTTAGCATTTTTGTTTCAACTATTTTGTTGTCATGTTTAGTTTAAAATGTAAGTTTTTACTTTTTGTAATTAAAACATTATTGTCAAATTATATATTTATACAATATATATATTTATTGAACTATAACAAAATGTATGCGGTTTAAAAAAAATTTATAACTCCCTTTTTTGTAATTAAAACATTTTTGTCATATTATATATGCATATTATATATGCATATTATATATATATATATATATATATATATATATATATATATATATATATATATATATATATATATATATATATTTGTTGAAATATAACATGAAATGTATGTGTCACTAAGAAAAATTCTAAACTCACAAATTTGAAATTAGATTCTTGTAAAATTTTTATTCGTTTTCTTCAACAGTAACATCTAATTTCAAACAATAAATAAAAATGATAGAAGCATGAAATTATTTTAAAAGTATTTTAAAAATAAAAATAAAAAGTTCATCTCATTTAAATTAAGAATATCAAAGTGCACAAAATTCGTAAATTCAACAAATTAAAAAAAATAATTTAAAAGTATGTTTTAAAAAAAAAGAGAGCATAACGAAAAGTATAGCCGAAAAACGAAACGACGTCTTCGTTCCGCCTACTTTTCGCTGCAACCTTCGAAGCCGCTGAATTAACTGCGAGTGAATGTAGTCGTCAAAGTCGATTCGAACAGTCAAGACTGACGGAGTTGTGTGTGTGAAATGTCGACTAGTGCTTCTACTTACTTACATTCGGTTTTTACTTACTGATGAAGGAATACCAAAGTACATCATGTGGCAAGTATGGTCATTTTTTCAATGCTTCATCCTTCTACTATCTATTAATCGGCGGATTTTTAAAAAAATTTCCCAGTTCCTTTCTTTATTTTTTTGGAGGGTAAATAGCTTGTTTGTAGTAATTGTGTTTGTTATTGAACTGAATTTCTCAATGAACCGTTGACTTTGGAAGATTGTATCTTGATTTCTAAAAGACTCAGTGATAGTTGTCACTTTTTTTGGTATTAAGAATTGTCTTTGTTATTTTTCTGGTTTCCTTGTTTAAATTCTTAGTGGTTTATTTCGATTCCTTTTTAAGACATTTAAAAATAATCAGTTTGCGTAATGTGTAGTAAATCCTTGTCTTTTTAAAAGGCCATGCTGTTTGTTCATCATCCGAATAAAACCTCGGGATTTATTTCTTTTTTCGTTTAGATTTTAATATTTGATTGATTTTTCTCCAAATATCTTACTATCTTCATGAAATACAATTCATATTAGTTTTATAAGATAGATTTAAAATTATTTCGTAATATCAGAAACGTAATTTAAATGTCTGACCGGGAAAGATCAGCTTCTATTTTTTTGTTTTCAGTATGATTTATTTTTTATAAAAGATAAACAAGCAGAAAATCTAGAATTATCTAATAAATTTTTAATGCTTATTTCATTTTAATGAATTTATTTATATATTTACTTGATTTTCAATCTCAGTCAGTGAGGTTTTATTTTTCCCCCTTTTTGTGGGATATTTATTTACAACACACTGATTTTTCTTAAGAAGCGCTTTTATGAATGAAATCAAGTTCTTCTTCTTCCTCATCTTCTTCTTCTCACTACCATTATTCTGTTTCTTCTTGCTTTTCGGTTTCCGTTCGAATGTCGCGTAGAGACTGGGTATTACATCCAGAGAGAACAGAAACCTCATCTGATAGAATGATACTTCTTTGTATCAAATCGGGTGGCGGGTAACTCTTGTCCTTACGGCTTCAACTCTAGCACCGTCACCTGGGTATCGTTATTATATTTTTTACCCTACTTTATATCGCGAGGAGTAAATTCAAAACTTGATGTAATTTTTATGAGTAAACATTACACACACACACACAATAAATAAAAGCAACAACAAAAAAAAACAACAAAAAAACAACAACGTCCAGTGCACGTTCATACCTTTTAATTGCAAAATGACTGTTAAAACACACACGCACATATATATTTTCCATGCAACACACACACACATGGTCTACCTTTTAATCATTTTTTAAATTACTTATCTAAAACGATATTTTTCTCAGTCTATTTATTTTCTTTGTTTTTGATTTGGAAAGAGTGTAATATATTGGCTGATATATGTTTTCTTTGGAATTGAAGAAGATAGAGATGCAGTATAGTATCTGTTGCTTCCCTGGTCGCATAAAAGAAGTTCAAGGTCTGCTTGGAGTTTATTTAGTTGTAGTAAATGATTGATTCACTTTGAATACTCAGATTTCTTAAAAGAGAACTCACTATAACATTATCAGTGATGAATTAAAACCCTTGAAATTTTATAAGAAATACACTTGGAATCTAATGGCCAGGTCAAGCCATTCTCACTGAAATTGATATTTGAAAGCTTGGTAGTAAATAGCAGAAATTTATTAAAAAGATACATCCTTTTTTGTCATTGTTTAATGTTTATCGTTTAAAAAATATACTGTATATCCTTCCACCTTTAATTTGTATTTATATAATTTTAATTTACGGAAAATTGAATCTGTGAAAGTTGGATTGTCTTCAGTCTAAAGAAAAATCCAGTTCAATCTTCTATAGAACCTGTAGTCTCATTTACTACCTGTCCCATAATTGTTGTTACATTTGCATATAACTTTCATATACTAAATGTATCAACTATCATGAGTCAGGTAGGATGTTTCTGCTTGTACATTAGTATCCTTCTTAGTAATATTTTAAAATTATTATCATTGTTAGTATTAGTAATAATACTAACTTAGTGATATTGTCTATCTGATTATTATTCCACAGATAATTATCATTATTATTTTTTATGAAGAAGGTGAAAGAAAATTATAAAAAAAACCCTTACAATCTGAATTGTAGCTACATGTTTTCTGGGAGAAATATCTATGTTAAACAAAATGTGGAATTTGAATTATTTAAATAAAAAAGCTAAACATAGATAGGTACGTAATGATGATCATAATAATATTTTTCAAAAATCTTGATGAAAATAACAACTAGAGAAATCTTTTCTAGAATCAACATATGTTTAGTAAAAACTAAATCAATAAATATTTGCTAGAATCCTTAAAGAAAATTAGATCGACTTAAAAACAAATTAGATGTAGTTTAGGGTATTTAACTTAATTAAAATGTTTTGCGCTCATTATTAAGTATGTTTTTTTTTTTTTTGTTTTTTTTTTATCTTACTGGGGAAATATACATGTGATAGATTTTGATTTTGCAACTGGTGTGTTGTGCCTAAATAGATTTCTTCATCTTCAAATTTGATGCTGTCATTGTTTGAAGCCCTCAAATTTTGAAGTGCGCACACACACACACCACGCTTTTTGGAATGTCTGTGAATCATGGTGGAATTTCCTCTTTTAATAAATCTAAAACTATGCAATATTTATAAAAGATTGACTATTTAAAATTGGAATTCTTAATTTCTTATAAAATACATCACTTTTGACAATAAATGGCGTTTTAGCTGTAGTAGTAACGTAAGGAATATATAAAGCCACCAAAGAGTTGACCTATTTGTTGATTCTGTGATTTCCTTTAGTTCCTACCATTTTTTTCAGTCACCGATTCTGTTAGTGTTTAGATTTCTTCACATACCACCCATTTTTTAAAACATAAAACGAAAATACATATTTAGCACTTATCCGTTTATATATATATATATATATATATATATATATATATATATATATATATATATATATATTCAGATTTTTTAATTCAATTTAATGATGTCTTGAAAATAATCCGAAGAAAAATGATCTTACCATTATCATTCCTTTATCCTAAAAGACTAAAACAAGCAACATGTCGCTGTCTGTATTTCTCAAAGAATTTCCCACTTTAGTAAAATGCTCGTTTTATTCATAAGAGATATATTCAACTATTTAAATTCAGATTGCTTTTTCGAAAATAATAATTATTACTAAATTTCTGGATGTATATTCACTTCTTTATTATAAAGATAAAAAATGAAAATATATTTTAATCAAAAAGATCGTTTTTCTATACGCCATTGCTTATCAGAGAATTCTATACAACTCATTTGTAGATCACGGTTATTTTCCATTTTTGACTATGAAATGCTTAAAAGGAAAGAAAAAGTTTATTTATTTTGAATTTTAAATAACGAAAATATTAGTCCTTACGCTGCAAAATTTTCCCAAAATACTGATGATGGGTCAGGTAGATTCTCTCTCTATCTGTCATGACCAGAAAAGACGAAAGCGATGTTTTATTGTTGCTATTCTGGCATTCAACAAATATTCTAGTAGTAGTAATCTATTTTTTTCTATCTTTTTAAAGTCGAGTGCAGCTAAAATCACGTGTATGGACTAGAAACTAATAACTACCAAACAACCAGTTATTCTTCTCTCTTCTTTTTCATAGTCTCTGTCTCTTTGTAACCAAAACCATTACCCACCAACCAAGTATGAATTTTTTCCACCCTAAACTTTAATTTATCTTCTTTTCTATTCACAATTCTATTGTTAATTGTAATATATCATTCGTGTTTAATCCGACTTACAGTAATATTTTTTTTGTATCAGTTGAAATAAAAGAAAACAAAATTAAAAAAAAATCAACTATTAAACTTAATTTTTTCTTACTCTAAAGTGTTTTTTTAAAAGATTTAGATAACATTCTAATTTATTTTTTTTGCTAAGAAAATAAATTAGAATGTTATCTAAATAAACAAAATTTACTTATATTATTTTTAGGTTAGATTAAAAAATTATTACGTTACCAAGCTTATATTAGTTTTAATACAAGGCTAGATGAATAGGCACTCAAGGAAAATCGAACTCCCTTACAATGTTCTGCTAGCTCGTAGATTGAGAAATAGTAGTCACTAAGCTTAGCTTTGTTTAACATAAACATCAATCTTTCTCATTGAGAATCGAACTTGCTCACTAAAAATGGTCTGCTAGCCTATCTCACGGATAGAGAAGTAGTAGTCATTTATTAAGCTTAGCTTAGTTTAGTTTAAAGCCACAAGTATGGGGCACATAATGAGAATCGAACTCACTAACAATAGATGGTTACCATGATTATACTACTCGAGGCACCCTAAAATTTTCTTTAGTTGACAACTTTCTACCTCTACTTAGAATATAACAATCAAAGTATAGCTTAAATGTGGCACAAGGCCATAAATACCAACTGCTCAGTGAGGATGGAACTCATTACTCAGTAAAAACTAGCTTTACGATTACTCAGCAATAAAGTGTCCTTCTAATTCATTAAATGTAACATAGATTTAGCACAAGGCCAGAAGTATAGGGCACTTTGTGAGGATCAAATTCAGTTCTTATGGTGTGAATGACCAACTTGATAACTATTACTCAGTGACGAGGTGCCTTTCATTCAAATTTCTGTTTAGTGTCATAGCCAGGAGGACACCCCTTTGAAGAGGATGCAGTCAGCATATTGTAAGCCCCACCCAATCAGGCTTATTTAGTATATGAAATTTATATGCAAATGTAAAAACTGTTATGGGACAGTTTAAAGCAGTTTAAAATTAATTTATATATATATATAAAAACTTGTGAAAAATATTTAGCCTCTCTTTTACAAGTGTAGTTACATTTGTATATATATTTTCTCCACTAAATTCAATGATTATTATGGGCCAGATATTGTATTTAGTTGATAAAAGTTGACATTTTTCTCTGTGTTTTTTTTATTCTGCATTTTTCTCCTTCATGGTGGTCTCTATATTATTTACCTTGCCTTCCCACTATAGGCAGTTATCCAAAATAAGGTTGTTTTTAAAACAGAGAACCTCCTGTGCAGGGTCGGTCTTAAACCTATGGGACTAATTGCTTCTGTGTAGTGCCCTCTGCTAGAGTGTAATCTACTCTTGGCTCATCAAATACTCTCAACATATTGCAATATATATATGTTCCCAAATGAGCCCTGCACCTCCTATGGTCACCCCTGCTCCTGTGGACTGTGGCAAAAATAGCTTGGTGCAGTTGGCATTCTACATGCTGAGGCATCTCAGGCATCAAGTAATGCACCTGACTCTACTCCTTTGAGATGAAAGGGGTAGGTGCTGCCTTGTGGTCTCTATATAAGTTGTTAATAAATAAATTGTAAATAAGTAATTTGATAATGATTCATTTTTGGGTCATGGAGAAGACGGCCTTGGTGGTTAAGAGTAGAAAAAGGCTAGACTTTGCAAAAAAATTGATGATGTTAAAAATGGGACCATGGTTCTACCATTGTACCAAGAATGTGACCAGTAACTTAGGGTTTGATTTATACATGATTTCTCGTCAGGTTTAGTTTTATGGCATATCAACCATTGTTGGTCATTTAATGCTAAATCC
>CAUZXS010002149.1:5000-164009 GCA_963585895.1 Sepioteuthis lessoniana
TTTGTTGTAATCAATCTGTTTTAAGCAGCTGTTCCTATTTTTTAATGATAATTTGTCACTGATATGGTTTCAAGTACTCATTAATATCAAGAAAGTAAAATCTAATTTTATTTTATATTCAGTTTCTTTAGGCAGTAGGGATATTTTTTTTTTCTTCATTAGATCCTCAGTTTTCAAAATATAGTTAGAGAATTTTTTCTTATTCAAAGAGGTTTCTTTGAATAAGAAAAAAATTCTCCAACTATAGAGTAAAACAAAGATGGCAGAAAGAACTGAAAAAAGAAAATATCTGATGGAAGTGACAATAGGTTTGTCATCTACTTAATTATCAATACTTTCTGTGACCAAATTCAATGTTTTCCAAAGTGTAGAATGAAAGCAATTATTTATTCCTCATTTTGTAAAATTAGGGTAAGTTAAAAGTTTTGCAATATTTTGGTAATATGAGGCAAAATTTGGCAACTCCAAATATTTTTTGCAGTGGTCAAAAAGGTAACAAACCACACTGAACTATAAAATGCCAAGCTCAAGTGCTACCAGCCAGATTTGACACACTGGTTTGGAGCACAGCCTCAGAACCCACAATTTTAGGCTGAGCTGACCTTACTTGATCATTGATATTCTTGCCACCAACTGTGATCAATTACACCATCACCTTTCACACAAAAAAATGTTTTTGGTCGATTCCATAACATTAAAGCCTAGTTCAAACTAATAAAGCTAAAGTTCCTGAATGTTCCACATTCATCTGTGAAGCTTTCAGATCATATACAGGATGAAGGAAAGTACAGCATGTCAGCTCACCAACTATCATGATACTACCAACAACAGTGGGTACCTTCCATGACTTCAACTGCTTCAGTGATGGGATTTACATCCTGCAAACATAATATATTAAAATATAGTGAAACTTTTGACTCATTTTCGTATTTGCTGTTGTTAGGTGCTTCGATAAAAGGCAACATGAAATAAGATGAATAGTAAAATAAGAAATAAATATTTTATAAAAAAATGATAATATAAATCTTACTTGTGATACCAATTAACAATATGGTGCATATATATTAATCAAAGTAATAAAATATTGAGAAATTATATTTGCACACATTTATATGGTTTCAGTTATTCCTACCCGATACTAATAATTTGTACAATTTTTAGCTTAAAATTCTGGGTTAGACCTACACCTGCAGTATAGGTTGACCCCTCGTCCATATACAGTATAGCCCCCCCCCCCTTGAATATACAGTATGTTACTGTGATGTTCTGGTGAGTGTTAACAATGCATCAGCTGTTGGAAATGGCATGTGATATAGAATTAATATAATACTTAATTTGGATTATTTTTTTTTAATTTTATATTAATCCCTATGCTAATTTGTTAATACGTTAACCAAACACAAGTTTGAGTTGGAAATATTTTGGTCAGTCTGCTGGTGTATATTGATTATTACAGTACTTTTCTATTGGCTGATCATTCAGTGGTAATGGTTTAGATTTTAGCCCTTGGGGTTCAATCCCAAGTCAAGTCATACCAAAGATTTAAAAAATGGTACTTGATGCCACCATGCTTAACACTCAGCATTATAAGGTAAGGATCAAGGGTAAAGTCGAGCAATTCAGGGAATGCAGTAGCGCCCTCCCCTACACCTCAGTGTTGTAGTTATTGAAAAGGGAGCCTTTGAGTCACTCTCAAGTAAGGTCACTGACTTTACTTACTTAAAGAAAGCAACCCTTAGTCGTGTAGAGATTTTTTCAAGCTAAAAATGTCACGTTGCATGCAGCAATTTACAGTTTTTGATATCATTTTTTGACCAATAGACCTAACCTAAGTTCTTTGATATTTTTTTTAAATACTTTCTCAGTTCAACGTTTTTATTGCTTTTAATATGCTGATTTTAGCTAGTATATACTCAAGCTTCTCTAATACAAATCTTGTAAACTTGAAGACAACTTATTTCTTTGAATGAACTCAGGCTCATTCAACAAAGGTTTTTTTTTTTTTTTGGATGCGGGGGGGATTAGCAGTGAACATCTATTGTTGATAAAGTATCAGTATGGTGATCAAGATAGGGATCAATCTTTAAAGTCTTCAAATCATTTGTAGATCCCCAAGGCTCAAAAGGCTCACTCCATGACCTATACTGACATTATTGAAAATATCTCATTGCATGAACCATCAAGTATTTTTCTTTTACTCGAGTGTGCCAAATTATTTGAATATTATTAATGAAAGATAGATTGAAAATTTATAAATCTTTATCAGAAAAATATAATTAGAATATTAAAAGATGACAGATTTTTTTTCAATTTTTATTTATTTCAAACTGTAGCCTTGTTAGTATTACTTTATGGTTGCAATGTTTGAACTCTAATGAAACCATTAGAGTAAAAGCAAGATGGGAACTACACAAGGATGCTGCACGCTGTTTTAAACAAATGCTGAAAGCAGAAGCTGTACAACCACTTAGTTGGGTTGTTTTTAAGATGGAAATTAAGATGAGCAAGACATGTTCGAGATAGCTGGAGAAGCAAGGAGAAACTAATAAGCAATATTTTTCTATGGACTCCTACACATGGACACACTTGTGTTAACCAATCAGCAAAAATTTATATTCATCAGCTCTGTGCAAACCCTGGATGTAATCTGGAAGACTTGTGATGAGGGATAGGGGCACATGGTGAGAGAGAGTTAAAGGAATCCATGCTGTAGGCACATCTCAATGATGATATTTATTTTGTACACAACATTGCAAAATAAAAAAATAAAAACCTAACGAAAATATTTAAATCATATATCAAGTAAGGACAAATTATAATAAATAAAAGAGATTAAATCAATGATATAACCATATTTTTCAAGTGAAAGCTGCTCAAGCAATAAAAAAAATCATAATAGTATAATAATTAATATTCGGTAAATATTTTTAAATATTAGATAAATAAATTGAGAAATTGGGTTAATTAAAGAATCTTAAATTCAAAAGAAAATTTTTTAGATAAAATCAAGAAATATTTAAAATAATCTCTCAGATAAAGAAGCCATGTCATTTATGTATTATACAAGTTTTATATATCTTTTTTTAATGTAAAATAATGTCCAAGTGTGGCCAATAATGTCATCTTATAATGAACTATTATTAAATAAGATAAAATAGGCTACACACTGGTGTCTTGACTATATGCAGTGATATTGGTTTACATTGACTGGTTTGGTTATTTGGGTTTTATGGCATATCAACCTTTGTAGATTATTTAATGCCAAATCCATTTTTAGGTAAATAGTCAATTATATTTCAAACAATTCAGTTGAGCATGAGCACACAGTTTAATTGTCAAAAACATTTCTATTTCAAGCTATTCAGTTTAGTCAAACAGTTCTAATTCAAGCAATTCAGTTTAGCATAAGTATACAGTACTATTTAACCCATAGATAGGACCCTATCAGGTGCTACCACTCCGGGCCAGAGCGGACCTGGGAGCAATAGCAATGATGGGGTGCTCCACATTCCCCATCGCTCCAGCATCCCTGGAACCTTACCATCAGATTGTTTATTGTTTTGTTTATACTCATGGGGAGGGGGTCTTACCATTCTGCAGAGGTGTAGTCAGTGTATTTTTACAGCCTCAGCCGACTGGGCAATTACATTGATTGTCATGATGTATAATGTGTCAATTCTATTGCAATTACTTGTGTAAAAGACATTATTTTTCCAGATTTTGCAAAACAAAAGTTGGAGGTGGGCACATCATATAAGAGAACAAAATATTAACCTTCTTTTTTTTATTTTATTTTGGCCATGTGTGTTGCCATATTTAAGACAGCATGACCAAAAGTAAGTTATATAAATATGGTCCATACTAATGAGTTACAAACATTCTTGTTTTATACAAATTCAGAGAAATAGTCACTGAATTGCATGTTTGTTTATAATTTGTCTTTGCTATTGTGAACTTATCTTCACCAAAAGTTTGTTACATTTGTGTGAACATATCCTTGGATTTTCTCTAAATGCTGCATAAATTTTATGTTTTGAAACATGATATAATCAATATGAATTTTTATTTTTAGTTGATACAAACCTGATAAATTTACCTGCTACAAATTCCGAAAAGTCAATGTGTATCAGACACAAGAGATGTTTTTTTTTCAGGATTTCATAGCTGAAAGTTGACTAATGATGTTAATTAAATATACAGTTGTGACTAATACTATAGAACATAGTGATTTAATATAATATACAAACTGGATCAAAAATTATCAAGACAGAAGCTTTAATTTCAATTTTCAAATTCAAATAAAGAGATGTTTAGACTTCATTCTAAATGAATCAGATCTAATTTTGAAAAGAAAATTATGAAGCCAATTTTTACCAAGAGGTTTTTTGTGAAACACAGGACCATGCAAGTGCAGCTCACTCCATACTGCCCAGAAACCTTAGCTCTGTGCAACTTCTTATTGTTTCCTAAATTGAAAATTCTCTTCAAGGGTAATATTTGAAAATGTGGACAACATTTAAAGAAATATGAAGATACAGCGTCATACTATATCAAAAGTAGAGTTACAGAGATACTTTGACCAATTTATGAGAAAAAGTATCTTGAATACCAAGGACAAAATTTTCATGAAAATTACTATTTCATTTATTATCTATTCTTGGTAAATATAGTTTCAATCTCAATACTTTTTGAACATCCCATATATTTCTTATAAAAATAAACCTACAATAATGAACTAATGTTATTTTTGCCTGAATTGCTATTTAATGCTACAATTTGATTCATTTGTAAGTGATGGATTACAATCACAACTATTTATATTTGATTTGACATATTTCATGGCACATCAACTCCTTATGGTTTATTTAAAGATGAAATGTGATTCATTTGTAAATATCTGATTACAATCAAAACTTTATTTGTTATTATTTAAAATATTCAGATTATTGACCTCATCTTTATTGCAATACTCAGAATGTTTCTACCTATATGTTCCTTGGCCTTCTTCAGGTGTTTCTTGTCAAACTTGGTAGCCCACACAGAATCTTGAAGTGAACCCTTTATTTGAACCACAGGAGTTGACTGTTCCAATTCTGTTAACCATGTGTCTGGCAAAGACACATGGCACAGTGGATAAGGCATTTGGTTGGAAAGTGATTCTGAGTCAAATCATCAGAAGGTTTCAGGTTCAATCCCAACAACAAGTAAGAAAAACAAGGAATACTTACTATAACTTATCACTTACACCTGGTTATGGTTAACAGAATCGGAAAATTCTACCCCTATGGTTCAAGATTCTGTTTGGGATTCAGAGTTCAACATGAAATACCTGAAGAAGACTGAAAGAAATTGGTTGAAACATTGTGCATATCACAGTAAAGATGAGGTCAATAGTCTGAATTTTCTAAGTAATAACAATTATCAAGCTTCATCTAAGAAATTTAGACAAATAATACTTATATTTACTTAAATTAATTTCTTTAATGGCATATCAATTCTTTATGGGTTGTTTAATGCCTTAATTAAAATTATTAGTGAATGTTTCATTACAATCATAATGATATTTTCAATATTCTGTTGTATCTTTTTATAATTACACATTTTTATTTGTCTGTAATCATTTATTTTGAAACAGCTTTATGGTTTAAAGTATTCCTATATGATACTAAGAATTATATGGTTTCAAGTAATTATTTTTATTTAATAATTGTCATTAGTTTGCACACAGTTACATGGTTTCAAGTAATTAATGATAATAATCCTTTGTAAACAATCATAGCTTCAATGAACTATATTTGCATACAATTATATGATGGTACTATTTCAGAATCAAGATCTTATTTATATAATTGATTTTAATGGCAAGTCCAACGGTCAAGAGTTAGTTTATGCCTAGAGGTGAGGGAATCATGTTCATTGTATATTTAGAGTTAATTTTTTTGTGTGTAGCTATTTCTTAAGAGTTTTTGCACCCAGTAAATGAGTTGTTGGTAACCGTAGTTGAGGGTGACCTGAAGACTCCCTTTTCAATAGCTACTACACCGAGGTGTAGGGAAGCTCCTTTCCCTGGATTGTTCCACATTACCCTTGATACGTACCTTATAATGCTGAGTGTTAAGCAAGTAGGTATCAAGTACCATTTTTTAAGTCTTTAGTATGACTTGATCTGGGATTGAACCCAGGTCTCCTGGACCATTGGCAAACACTCTACCCACTAGGCCAATGAGCCAAGTGGACCCAGTATATCATATCATATTTACCAACCCCTCCGCTCAGGCAGGATATGACACAAGGTCAATTTTTAAGCGGAGTTTAACAGGTTTGAATTCAGAGTATTCCTTCTCCTAGACTAGTTGCCTCACCAAGGCTGAAGACCCTAGTCTGCCCTACTATTTACCCATAGCTGGAGGGAGAATAATTGGATTCATACCTTTCTCAAGGGTATTAGTGCTATGTGAAATGCAATCAGTCTCGTCCAGGATTTGAATTCATGTCGCCGTGTCCATTTCCTATGACGATAACCATTACACCACGGGCACCTCCCGTGGACCCAGTATATGGTATCTAGGGTTCCTATATAATACTAATAGGTATATGGATTAAACTAACCAATAAGCACTCTTAGTAAACAATTATAACTTCAAGTAAATATTCTTAATAAAAATAATTTACAGCTATATAGCATTAAGTATTCCAAGCAAATACAAATGATTTTTAAACAGATTGTTCTGATCTATGAATAGTACCCAAACAGGTACTACCAGTCAAGGCTAGAGTGGACCTGGGAGTAATGACAAGGAAGGGGTACTCAACACTCTCCAGAACTGGAGCGCCACAATCAGATACAGATGTTTGCGAGGATGGGGGCTTACTCCTTGGCAGATAATACAGTCACCATATTCCCACTGACAGGGCAACTGGAAGTACAGCTGTTTGTTTTTTTGCAGTAATATATGTATGCAATTATATATATAATCAACCATTTGACTAGAAAATATTACTGCTTTCTATTGATTTCTGCTGTCATCAATTTTCTAACCAAATTGATAAAAATATTCACATCTCAGATATATGAGAGCCAGGAGGTAGCATTACGAGGGTCCAACTGAGACTGTACTGCACACAGAATCTAACTGATATTCACTGTAAAGGAAACAACCCCCACCAAAAAAAAATGACTATCCACACAAGTTACTATCTTCATAGGCATCTGCAATAAGATATAAAAGAAGAACAGTTGCTTATTCATTGGAATTCATGGATTTTTCTTTAAATTGGTCAACTGATGTTTCAGAGAAATTTCTTCATATCACATCAAACCACTTTGACTTAAAAACAACTTATAAATTGTACTAATCAAATAAGTGGTAATCTTTTCATACCAAATGTCTTAAAAGCTTTGCTTATTTAAAAATCCATATGAATTTTATTTTCTGATCAAAGACATTCCAAAAGTATATATATATATATATATATATATATATATACACACACACACATACATGTACGCGATATAATTATGTCTGAAATTCAAAAGCATAAGCAAAAATATGAATAGATAAATAAAAATAGAAAAGCTTTTTTTCTGAATTTAAAGATTATCCATTTTTCTAATGCTTAATCCATTTCTTATACAATGCAGATCAGATGTCAAGTCATTTAGTAAGCTTAGTTGAGTTTGGTTGTAGCTCTAAGCCAGGATTATAGGGCACCAAGTGAGAAGGAAACTCACTATCACTCATCTGCTAGTCTATGCCAACCATTATACCAAGAAGAGGTGCCCAGATCAAATATATATAGCTATTTACTAAGCTTAGTTTGGTACAAGACAATAAGTAGAGGGCACTCAGTATCAATGGTCTACTACTAGTATAGCTCACTGACCATAACACTAGTATGTAGTGTTCAGATTGGATGCTTACTAATTTACTAAGCTTAGGTTAGCTTTAGGACAAGGCCAGAAATAGGGGGCACCCAGTGAGAATCCAACTCACTTTCAACAGTCTGTTAGTCTAGCTCAACCAAGAGGTATCAAGGTCAGACAGTCATTTACAAAGCTTAGGTTAGTTTGGCACAAGGCTTGAAGTAAGGGGTACCCAGGAAGAAATAGACTCACTATCAATAGTCTGCTAGTCTAACTCAGTAACCATTACACCAAGAGGAGGTACCCAGGTCAGATGTAAAGACTGTACTGGTTGGTTTAATTTCTAGTTTAATGGCAAATCAACTTTCATAGGTTATTTAATGTCAAAGCGATCATTGTAGGATAGTAGTGATACTATTTAACCCATAGCTGGGAGTATAAGGGAGTTCATATTTTTCCTAAGAGTATTAGGCTGAAAGTGAATGTAAATAGTATGACTGGCGTTAAAAATTGCTTGCTAAGCTGAGAATTTACTGCAAGCATCTGGCATATTTGAAATTGAATACAAATCAGTTGCAAGGTGTAGGGTGGCAATTGAAAGGGGCTTGGTACTTGCTGGCACTTTTTCTTGACTAAGACTTTAAACGTGGGATTGCCAAGCAATTGTTATTTGGTTGGATTTATTGTCAGTCAAGTTTTATTTGATGCTGGAATCAGTCCTTTTTTGTTAGCAGTTTTACCTATATTTCTTAGAGACATAATTATTCTCTAAACACTGCAGACTGCTGTACTCTCCAGCCTTCTTTAGGAACATTTTATCATACTCGGTAACATTCCAGGAATTCCAAACTTAACCCTTTATTTGGTCCTGCTTCCAATAGATGGATAAAAGGCAAACAGTGGGAACAGTTCAATGATTCAAACAAAGGGTAGAGTTTGGAATTCCTGGAAGGTTACAGAGGGGATTTTTTGCTTTGTTTTTTTGGAGCAGTTACATGGCTTCAAGAGACTCATCATAGTTATCATGCATAAACAATTATAGCTTAAAGTAACTATTATTAATACAAATAATTTGTACACAGTAAAATAATTTCAAGTATTCCCATCCATAATTACCAACCCCTCCGCTCAGGCAGGATATGACACAAGGTCAATTTTTAAGTGGAGTTTAACAGGTTTGAATTCAGAGTTTTCCTTCTCCTAGACTAGTTGCCTTACCAAGGCTAAAGAACCCAGTCTGCCCTGCTATTTACAAATATCTGGAAGGAGAATAATTGGATTCATACCTTTCCCAAGGGTATTAGTGCTATGTGAAATGCAGTTAGCCTCGTCCAGGATTTGAATTAGTATTGCTGTGTCCATTACACTACGGGCACCTCCAAGTATTCTCATCTAATACTAATAATTTGCATTGTTGTAAGGTAGCACGTATTTTAAGTAATTATACAGTTTCAAGTAACTGATGATGATAATCCTTGGTAAACAATTAAAGGTTTGGTTTGGTTTAATGACATATCTATTATTGCTGGTTATTTAATACCAAATCCTCTATATACATATATATCAAATATACATGATTTGTAAACATTCTGTTGACGACATTTTTAAACAAGCCTGAGGTTATTTTCTTGCACACAGCTAAATGATTTCAAGTATTGCTATGTAACAGTAACAATTTAACATCAGTCATTTGTTTACACACATTTAAGTAGATATACATGATATGTAAGAGATTAGTTTGTTGGTAATTTAATGTTTTTTGTTTCATCTATTTGCACACTAGTATTGTTGTTTCTACACAGTTGAATGGTTTCAATCATTGCTATCAAACACTTATAATTCTATTTAATATTAATCATTTGTTTGAACACATTGAAGTGGTTACAAGTATTGCTATTTAAAACTAACTATTTAATTAAACATCAGTCATTTGTTTACACACAGTTAAATAATCAAACAGTTCTATTTAACCCATAGATAGGACCCTATCATGTGCTACCACTCCGGGTGGACCTCAGAGCAATGGCAATAAAGAGGCACTTCACATTCACCAAAGCTCTAGCATCACTGGATCCTCACAATCAGATTGTTTATTGGGAGATCTTACCCGTCCCGCAGAGATATATTTAAATTATTCTACAGCCCCAGCCAACAGGGCTGGATTATAGCTTTAAGTAACTATTCTTAATACAAATAATTTACACACAGTTATATGATATCAAGTATTCCTGTCTAATAATTTACCAACAGATCTAGTTGCTACACAGATTGGAAATCTAACAGGTACTACCACGATTGCTTAGAATGGACCTAGGAATCATGGCAATCAAGAGATACTCAACATTCATCAAAGCTACTGAACTAGAGTCTCACCACCACCAGATGCAGATTGGAGTTATACCTAGGACACCTCTTTTATGGAGGGGGTCTTAACCCTCTGCAAGGGGGGATATAATTATACCATCAAATAACTATTCTCAATACAAATAATTTGCAGTTATATTGTATCAATTATTCACCGAAGCTCCAGCATTACTGGATCTTTATGATCAGATTGTTTATTGGGAGGTCTTATCCATCCTGCAGAGATACATTTAAATTATTCTACAGCCCCAGACAACTGGGCTGGATTATAGCTTTAAGTAACTATTCTTAATACAATAATTTGTACATAAAAATACTAAAAATCATCTACCTCATACAAATAATTTTCAGAGAAATCTATTTGATTTATAGACGGGACATGAACAGGTACTACCACATCTGATCAATAGACCTACATATTATAGCAACAAAGGGCCAACTCCGCACCCAACTGAGCTGCAGAAGTGGAATGTCACCACTTCATTGAAACATTTTTTAATTTTAGAATTATCATAAGATGTGAAGATATACGAGTATCTACTCATATATCTCCCTTATCATATAATTTAAATTATAATAAGGGGATAATGTATACATATCTTGACTGCTATCAAGATAATTTTTGAACCAGATGTTTTGGGGAAACACTGGACAGTAAATGCAGCACCGTCTTTATCCACCAGATGTAAAGAATAAAGCTAAGAGATTTGAACATGTTGGGAATAGTAAAACAAATACAATGACACAGCTTTGCACCATATCAAAAAAAGAGTTTTAGAGGTCCTTGGACTAATAGAAAACTCACTTGAGTAAGTGTGATGAGCTTTTCAGCCAAATGCAATATTGTAAACTGAGATGCTCACATGTTTGTCTTTTGAAAACAACAAAATGGACACAACATAATCGATACTCAAATGAGGCTACCACATGTCAAAATAATTTCAAGCGGTAAATATGAATAAATTATGAAGCCAGTCCTGATAATGCTTTAACAAAATGTTTTTTGTGAAATACAAGTCTGCACAAGTGCACCAGACAGCACCAGACTTGGTTCTGTGCAACTTTTTTGTTTCCTCAATTAAAAGTTCATTTCAAGGGAAAGAGATTTGATTTTGCTTGTTTGTTTGGGTTTTATGGCATATCAACACTTGTAGTTTATTTAATGCCAAATCCTCTTCTAAATATGATTTGTAAACACATTTTGTAGATAACATTCTTAAATGAGCCGGAGATCTGTTTTGCACTCAGTTAAATGGTTTCAAATATTGCTCAACATTTACAATTTAACATCAGTCATTTGTTTGCACACCGTTTGTTCTATTTGACTCTTAGATAGGACCCTGTCAGAGTGGACCTGGGAGCAATGGTAATGAAAGAGTACTCCATACTGCCCAAATCTCCAAGGCTGGAGCCTCACCATCAGATTGTTTAATGTCATATCCAGGAAACTCATTAGGGAGTCTTACCTCTATGTAGAGATACAGTCTGTGTATTCTACTGCCCCATCTGACTTAGGCTAAATTGATTTGAGGACATGGAGGACATTCAAAAATTCTATAGCACAAATGCATGCTATATTAAAAAAGGATTGATTGATTTATTTTTAACAGCGTGTCAAACAAGGGTTATATTTTTTGTAGTTGTTTTTTAAGAGTTTTTTTGGTATGTGGTCCAATCAAATACAAATGACTTTTGTACATGGTCCAATCAAGTACAAATGACTTTTGTACATCGTCCAATCAAGTACAAATGACTTTTGTACATCGTCCAATCAAGTACAAATGACTTTTATACATGGTCCAATCAAATACAAATGGTTTTTGAATTGATATATTTAACCTATGGAATCCCAACAGGTACTACCATGAAGAGTAATAACAATCAAGAGGTAATTCCACACTCCAGAATTAGAGTCTCACAATCAGATGCAATTTAGTGTCATAACCAGGATGCCCCCTTTTCTGAGGGGGGGTGCTTACTCTTCTACAGGGGGATACAATTTATGTATTCTAAAACCCACTGAAAGGGCAGTGATGTTTTGAATTCTATAAGGACTATTTTGAAGAAAATTAACATTCCATTCACTCTTAGTTTCTATGTTCGTAAATACAGCTTCATTCTGGATACTTTTTGAATACACCCTGTATATGGCCTTTTAAAAATAATGTCTGTTTGCCCTCCTCTTTATTTTTTCCTGAAATAGACATTATTTGGCATTGAAGGGTAGAAATAAGCAATGCAGAAATGAAAAAAATGAAAATCAAATTGTACTTCATGTTAACTCACCTTGAAAATCATGAAAAGCTTTTGTTAAATCAATTGGAACAACGGAACAATGGGGAAAAGAAAGTTCTTCGATTTGACAAATCTAAAACTATGAATAATTAAAATGCGATAAACAGGATACAAGAAATAAATGTTAGTATGATTTGATGGTAGAAAATGATCACACTTCCTCTCTCCCCATCTTCAAATTAAATATGAATGTAAATAGATAAATAAAGAAAATGAGAAAAGAAAAAAAAACTCCTTCCCAAATTTAAAATAATAACATGTAAATATAAATAATGATAATATAGATCTACAAACAAAGTAGAAATAGATAAACAGTGACACATTGAAAAAATAAAACTGGAAAGAATATGAAATAGAATTTTAAAAAATAAGGGGAGGACACCCACCACCAAACAAACAAAACCGAATAGTAGATAATCAATATACATCCTTTGTCGTAGAGTTGCAGTTAGATTTTTTTGTGTATGAAATTTATGTGCAAATATAATGACTATTATGGAACACAAATCATTAACTAAGGTTTGCTTAGTTTGGCACAAGGCCTGAAGTAGGAGGAATCCAGCAAGAACAGAACTAACCATGATGTGTTCAGTACCCAACTATCACAGAACAGGAGAAGTAAAATATGATAATTGAATGATTTTAATGGCGTATCAATGTATTATGGCCTTGTGGGCAGAGTGTTTGCAAAAGGTCCGGGAGAGCAGGGTTCGATCCCATGTCGCATCATACCAAAGACTTCAAAAATGGTACTTGATACCTCCTTGCTTAACACTCAGCAATATAAGGTAAGGATCAAGGGTAAAGTGGAGCAATCCAGGGAAAGGAGTAGCACCCTCCCCTACACCTAGGTGTAGTAGCTATTAAAAAGGGAGCCTTATGGTCGCCAACTTTACTTACTTACACCTAGAGGTTAGGGAATTGCATACATTGTACTATTCTATTTACATTTTTTGTGTAGTTGTTTCTTAAGAGGTTTTTGCACAGAGTTACCAGCTCATTGGCCTAGTGGGTAGAGTGTTTGCCAATGGTCTGGGAGACCGGGTTTCAATCCCAGGTCAGGTCATACCAAAGACTTTAAAAATGGTACTTGATATCTTCTTCCTTAACACTCAGAATTTTAAGGTGCGTATCAAGGGTAAAGTAGAGCAATCCAGGGGAAGAAGTAGTGCCATCCCTTACACTTTGGGGTAGTAGCTATTGAAAAGGGTGGCTTTGGGTCACCCTTGATTACGGTCGCCAACTTCACTTTTATATGGCATCAAGTATTTCTATCTAAGACAAATGAATTGCAAACAGCTGGAGAGTTTCAAGTATTCCTATCTAATACTAATAATTATATGGTTTCAAATAATCATTTCCATTCATAGTTATAGGGTTTCAAATAACAAATAATAATCCTTAGTAAACAACCATAATTTTAAGCAACTACTATTAATGCAAATAATGTGCAGTTATATATTAAGTATTCCTATTAAATACAAATCATTTTTAAACAGATTAGTTCGACCTATAGATAGGATTCTAGTACGTACTACCAATCTGAGTTTGAGTGGACCTGAGAGTAATGGCAATGAAGAGATACTTCAAACTCTGCAGATCTCAAGAACATGAACCTCACAATCAGACGCAATTTAGTGTCATACCTTTGACCCCTTTTTTGTGGGGAGTCTTAACTCACTGCAGAAAATTCAGTTGGTATTGAATTCAAACCAGCTTATATATTCTAAGCCCTGTTGATAGGGTAGAGTAAAATATAAGTGAACACAAGAAATAGAATATCTACCAATATATAAAATACCATGTGACTTAGATATCTCAGTCATGCAATCTTGTCTGGTTACAGAGTAATGAATGATAAATCTGCCAACACAAGTCATAATTTTATGAACTCTTCAGATGACAGAATAGGTGGTACTATATATTCTTGTGAATCATATGGATTTGTTAGACTTAAATTTTAGCCTAGAATTAAGGTTTAGGTTGGGTTCTATGGCATATCAAATATTGTTGGTTATTTAATGCCAAATTCTATTTTTACATATATGTTAAATATATGATTTGTAAACACATTTTGTAGATACATACAATCAAATAATCAGTTCTATTTCTAACAATTCAATTAAGCATAAGTCAACAAAGTTAAATGTTTTCCAGTACTGCTTTGTATGACCAAAAATTCAATTAAACATCAGTCATTTGTTTAAACACAGTTAAATGATCAGTTCTGTTTCTCACTTTTCAATTTGGTATAAGTCGTTTGTGCTCAGTTTAAATGTCAAACAGTTCTATTTGATCCATAGGGAAATTAAGGGGTTTCACCATATGTGAAATACATGTATAGATATGTGACAAGAATGCCCTTGGGAAAGATTTGAATTTATCTATTCTTCCATCAGCTATGGGTAAATAGTAAGACAGACTGGGTTCTTGAACCCTGGCATGGCAACCAGTCTAAGAAGATTGAATTCAAACCAGCTTTACTCAGCTTAAAAATTGGCTTTGTATTACATCCAACCTGTGATTGAGAGGTTGGCTGAATGCATACGTGTAGTAATTTTCAAAGTGTCTGTTTAAAAAAGCAAAAAAGATTTTTTCAGTTGGGGGAAAAAAAACAATTAAAAAAAATTAAAATAAAAACAAACAACATTTGAAATCCAGTTTTTAAAATTATTTTTTATTTTTACCTGGGTTCAAATACCTACCTCAAATAATGACATAACTAAAAAGTTATGTATTTTCTGTCAGTATTTGAGGTAGGAGTTCGAAATTGTTGTTTATATAGCATAGCTTTGTTAGGTACAAGATCAGAAGTAGAAGTGAACTCACTAACATCATCATGTCAAGCCAACAGCATAGATTCCTTTGATTCTCTTGTCATCTGTTTCTATCAGTCATTGCTCTTGGTAAGTCCTCTTGACAGCACCTAGTGTTGGTGAATGTAAGTTTTTGCTTGTCAGCCAACACTGGTGTCTTCATAAGTTAGAGTTTATTGGAGGATGTTGCTTATGAGGTGGTCATTATTTCTCCAGCAGTGCCCAACATGTCTTGCTTGACTCACTCGGAGGGTTTGTGAGATAGGAGGTAAGTGGCCGTACAGTCACAGTTTCAGGATGCTGCTTCCAGGATGTTAGAAACAGCACATAGCATCCTTATGTAGTTCCCCTCTAGCTTTTTTTTCCAAGCATTTTATTAGAGTTTGGTGAGGTTTAATGGCATATCAACCATTGATGGTTATTTAATGCTAAATCCTGTTTTAACATATACACAAATATATATCCTTTGTAAACAAAATTTGATAATATTTTTAAATGAGCCTAAACTGTTAAATATTTCCAGGTATTGCTATGCATCACCAACAATTCAATTAAACATCAGTCATTTGTAATTGATCAAACAGTTCTATTTCAAACCATTCAACTTAGCAATTGTTTGCACTCAGTTTAAATGTCAAACAATTTTAATTGACCCATAGATAGGAAACTATCAGGTGCTACCACTTCAGGTTAGGGAAGACCTGGGACTAATGGCAATGAACAGGTTCTCTTTTTGTGGAAAGGAGGAGGTACTACTTCAGGGTTGAAATCCTCAGGACTCGTCTCATTTAGGAAATCACATTCATATTTACACGTGTATTTTGTGGCATCCTTTACAAAGACAATAATGAGGAACAGATACTACACTTTTCTCCCAGCCATAAAGTAAGTTTCTAATAATATGTACAAATTGATTGATTTTAATGGCATAACAACCCATCTGGGCTTATTTTATACCTAGAGGTGAGGAAATCATGTACATTGTGCATTTACATTTATTGTATTGTTGTTTCTGGAGAATGATCAATTTTCAAGGCATGCCAACCTATCTAGGGTTAATTTATGCTGAGAGGTTAGGAAATCATGTTCATTGTATATTTTCTTTAGAGATTTCATTTTATTTTAAAATGTCAAAATCGACTGAAAGTGTTTCTAATAATTATTTTGTATGATATCAATTAATTTTAACTGCAGGTCAAATCATTTAGGCTTATCTCATGCCCAGAGGTAAGGGAATCACAGTCACGTCTTTTTTTAGCACACAGTCTCATCAAAAAAGAATTATTTTCAAACATCTATTTGACCCATAGCTGGGATTCTAACTAGCACTACCATTCCTGGTCAGAACAGACAGGAGAAGACCCAGCAACACAGTCAATGAAGGGACATTTCACACAACCCAGATCTGAAACTTTAACATCAGTAACAGTTTACTATCATGCCTAGGATAACTTTTTGGCAGCATCTTACCATTGGGCAGGAGATACACCAGCCTATTCTAAGCCTCACTGACAAAGCACCAATACATACTTATCCCTAAATTACTTTCAAAATAAATTCAATTTTTTCTATTCCTAAACAATAAAAAATTTGCTGGTGGATTCAGGACAATTTCATGTTTACTGCCATTGTCAATTGATTAGGACACGTTTTAGATGTCAATTAATTTTTTAATGTCTTGAAATAAGTTTATTTATTGATATGTCAGTAAATCTGTATTAATTTTTGCAAGTATATGGAAAACAGTTAAGCTTATCGGGCTACTAAAATATTTCTGAGCTGCCAACCTAGGAGAAGAAATTTAAATTTAATAGCAGAGGCTGGAATTTCTAAGCTCAGTCCTGCTGAATTTTTGGAAGATCAAAGACTAGGAGAGATAAGTTTTAACTAATCGTCAATTTCATGAAGGCAGATGTCCACAAGTGATTCAATTTTGGTAAAATGCGCCAGATCATACATGTGCCAGTCTTGCTGGTCTTCGATTAATTAGAAGGATCAAACTCATTACAATTTTAATGGTCCATGGGATTAATTAACTTAGGGAAGTATGCAGGAGGATTAAGCAACCTAGTTATTATATTTGATTCTCTGAGTGGCACTCCTACTTGTAGCCTTGGTCCGTGAAAAAGTATAAAACATACTATTATCAAACTGGTCTTATTCATTTACTAACTACCAATTGTTGCTTTTTAACATCCTTCTTCTCCTCCCCCCACTGGTGTGAGTGCAAAACCTACAAAGAAAAAGATCATGTCCAATAGTAGCAACAATTGCTGAAGTTGCAATTCAGACAAATTTCACCACCATCAAACACAGCCGCCATTATAACAAATGTCTCTACTTTTGACAAAATGGCGGATATCTTTGCAGGGCGGACATCAGAATGATTTACGTCAAACCCCGACCCTGTCCTCTTCTTCATACTCCTGTTGCAATCAACAAGAAGAAATGTCCCTTGACTGCCGCCTCAGCAATGACGATGATGACTATCCTAAATGCGTTTCCATTTTATTGACGAATCCCACCCTCTTTCTCTATTTCATTCTGTATTTGCATAACATAATGAAATATTATTTTTGCTGAGATCTCCATCCACTACCTCCAACACCCAAACTTTCAATGTCTTTGTCAGCCATCTTGGCTTACATCAAACTCTTATTTTTCTGGTTGTTTGTGCATTGTTTCTTTATTTATTTATTGGTAGACACTTGCAGTGGAAATGGTCGCCTGACTATGTCGCTATGTAAGAGTCAAGGAAGTGAGACAAAAAATTAAAAATAGAGAAAAAAAAAAAAGGTGGGGTGGGAGAGGCATTTACTGTCCTGAGAACACAATGATGAGTCATCAGTTGTGCTATTAAAGAAGATCAGCTTTGTGGGAAAGTGTCAGGGAGTGGGAAGTATAAATTGGAGTCCCAAACAAAAATCATGATCCTGAGTCCAAGATCTGAGAGAATTTTTTTTTCTTTTAAATCAATGAAAGATGAAGAATTTTCTTATGTCTAAGGCTGACTGACCAAGACACAAAAATACAAAGAATTTGTGGTCACCACATAAATAACACAATTTGAAGAGATATCTAATTAGATTACTTTTTTTTTTTTTTATTATTCTCATTTATTAATTTTTTTTTTTTTTTTTTTTACTGAATGCTTTCAGCAATTCTTTCTTTCATTATCTTGCATCTTTGCTCTATTATCCCATTTCTTAACATTTCATTCAGATTTTCTTCTTTTTTTTTCTTCCAGTTAACTCCAAATTTTTCTTGTTCCTTTCTTTCACTTTTTCCTATTTCATTTCTTTCTTGAATATATTTAATCCTCCTTTCTCTCAGTTTCTTAAAAACCCTATTTCACTTCTTTACCTCTTTTTATGTTTAAAAGGAAAGAAAAAAGTAAGAAAAAACAAAAAGAAAAGTAAGTAAAGAGGAAAGAAGAAATCAATTAGGAAAGGAAAAAAGTAAGGACAGAAAAAAAAAAAAAAAGAAAAAAGTAAGGACAGAAAATATAAAGAAAAAACAAGAGGAAAGGAAAAAAGTGAAAACAGAAAGCAAAAAGTAAGAGGAAAGGAAAAAAGTAAGGATGGAAAATAGAAAGGAAAAAGCAAGAGGAAAGGAAAAAAGTAAGGACTTAAAACTGAAAGTAAAAAGAGAAAAAGAAAAAGAAAAAATCTAAAAAGGTACTAATTAAAATAATTTACATTTTTTTCAAACATACATATTTAAGATTTGCTATCAATTAACATTTACATATCATGGCAATCATCGTTTTATTTTTGTTAGAATAAAGACTGAAAAAATATTTGCATGTTTATTTTTTTTAGACTCTAAGAATTTTACTTTCAAAATGAAATTGATTGATTTTAATGACAGTTCAACTCATCCCAGATTATTTTGTTTAGTTGTTCTTAAGTGTTTTTTCTATTTTTTTTCGTACACAGTCCTTTCAAATACAAATAATTTTAAACAGTTCTATTTGATCCATAGATGAGACCCTAACAGATACTACCATTTCAAATCAGAGTGGACCTGGGAGTAATAGCAATGAAAGGGAACTCCATACTCCCCAGATCACCAGAACTGGAGCTTGACCAGCAGATGCAATTTAGTGTCATACACAGGAAAACCATTTTATGGGGGCATCTTACCTCTCTCTAGTGGATACACTCAGTTTATTCTAAGCCCTGCCAACAAAACAGAAAAAAAAACCCCTTATATACAAAAGATAAAGTTTTTCAAAACTTAAAAAAGTTGGTTTTTAATAAAATCTGTTTTTGATTGTTTTGACCTTTGTGACTCCAATTCACAATTCATTTATTCAAAAGAATTACACCCAATTGATTAGTTTGTTTCTTTATTTAATAGCATATCAAACTTTGTGGGTTATTTAATACCAAAGGCATCCTGGTAGGAGAAGAGTAGTGATACTATTCAACCTATATCTGGAGGGTGGATAAGGGTTCATCCCTTTCCCAAGGATATTACTCCAATCTAGAAATGAATAAGTTTAATGGTATTTCAACCCATATAGAGCTGGATTCTTTTTTTATGGCTAGAGGGATGAGGAAATTGTGTTTATATTTACACTTTTTGTGTAATTATTAAGTTTCTTTGTTTGCACACAGTCCAGTGAAATAGAACTAAATTTAAATAGATATCTGACATTTTAATGACATCAAAATGGGTAATATCACACTAAGTCAGAGTGGATATGGGAGTAATGGCAATGAAGAGATGATTCCAGATGAACTGGAGTCTCACCATCAGATGCAATTTAGTGTCATATCCAGGACACCAAACAACAGAAGGTTGGTTTTACCCCACTGCAGGAAATACAGTCAGTATTTTTCAAACTTGGCTAAAAGGGTGGTGCAAGTTCTAAATCTTATTTTGACAGTAAATTCAGTTATGCCCACAAAATGGTGATGAAATAAACAATCATCCTGGAGTGGTTGACAAGATATTTTATCAAAAACAGTACATGCTAATTGTGTGAAAAAATCATTGGGAAAAGAGTGACAGAGAACAGGAGTCGAATGGCAGCAATGAACAGGAATTACCGTATTCTCTAGGAAAGAGGAGAAGACTTTATCTTGCCGGCCTGAATCAAATTCGCATCCTCCCAAATGTGAAAAATACAACTTGAGAGTGACGTGGACACAAGTTTCGATTCAAGTGCCAAGATGTTGTGTGAGTGTCCTGACCATGTTGCTTGGATGGTTTTTGACTCAGGTACCGAGATGTTGGAAAGCTGTGTCAATAAATTGACAGAGTCCAGTTGAGAACCTTAGTTTTTTTGAGTGGAAGCACATACATCAGAAACTGATAAAAGATTTGAGGAGAGAAAGAGAAAGCAAAGGAAGGCACGAAAGGAAAACCAAGACAGTGCTTGCACCAGACCGACTGAGAGTAGAAATCCCAAATTACTTAAAAAAAAAAAAAAAAAAAAAAAACAGAAGTAGAATATTTTTCTGGAAATTTTCAAGAAGAATTTTATATGTTTGTGTTTTTTGTGATTCTAAATATTTTCATAATTTTAGAAAAAAATCATTTATTTTTCTTGTTTTCTTTCTTTTGCTGTAAAGTTTTTCTGTTGTTTAAGATACATAACTCTCATTAGACAACTTAATTTTTTTTCAACTTAAACAATATAAATGACCCATTTAAAAATGTCATCATGAATGACATTTTTTCCCCCCTTTGAGAGAAATAGAATTAAACCATAAACTATACACATGAACATAATCAGAACAAGACGAAGTAATTATTTTAACAATTACCCCAGAACATTTTGCCAGACCATTAAAATAAAATATCAGAAAAATAAATAAACTCTAAAAGAACTACATAAAATTGCCCAGTCAGCTGGGGCTGTAGAATACACCGACTGTATCTCTGCGGACAGGCACGACTCCCCCAAAGAGTGTCCAAGATATGACAAAACAATCTGATGGTGAGGTTCCAGTAATGCTGCAGCTTTAAGGGGAATGCAGAGTACTCCTTCATTGCCATTGCTCTCAGACCCACTCTGACCTGGAGTGGTGGCACCAGATAAAGGTCCAATCTATGGGTCAAATTGAACTGAATTGCATACTTATGCAAAATTGAATTTTTTGAAATAGAATTGTTTTTGACATTAAAACTGGACTTACATTAAATTGAATTGTTTGAAAGAGAACTGTTTTGACATTCAATTGTGTGTGGACAAAAACTATTTTTTGACTAAACTGAGTTGCTTGAAATAGAAATATTTTCAACAATTAAACTGTGTACTCATGTTAGACTGAATTTTTTAAAATAGAACTGATTATTTGTATAATAATGGATTTAGCATTAAATAATCTACAAAGGTTGATACGCCATAAAAACCAACCAACCAACTCCACAAAAAATGTAAATATAAACAATGAATGCAATTCTCTAACTTCTAACCATAAAATAACCCAAGATGGGTTGATACGCTATGAAAAAAAATCAATCATACAGCAAGATGAATACTTAAGATAATCTTCCATCCCACCCATCATTTTAGAAGTGTTTTACTGCCTTTTTTTTTCAATAATATATATTCAGCTTTAAAAAAAATGAGAATTCTGAAGATGTTTTATTTAAATCTTTATTGAATTTTTTTTTAACAGTTAAAAATTGAAAAACTATGTGCTAAATACTGAACTTGGAGATAAATATGTGCAATAGCATTTAGGCCAAGACCTATTCAGCTCCCTTTTATACATATACACACTTATTTTTTTTTTGCTCCCATTTCCCTTCAATACAAACAGACACAGCCATCTTTGTATTATTCTTTGTGTTAAGCAAGGTACTTTTAAGCCATAAAAAAAGTTAAAGTTTTCACTGAAATATCACAAAAAATTAATTGCTAAATATCTAGATTAACACTTTCTTATGATTTTAAATTAACATATTTAAAATCACTTTTAATTTTGATATAAAGAGTAAAACCTAATTTCTGCATCATGTATTTTTTTTTTTAATTTCATGACAATTGAATAAAAAAAATGAAAATCTTTACTGTTATATTTAGTATAATTGATTACTTCTGGGATAAACAAAATTCTACCCTACCCCACTAATTAATTCTGAGGATTATGAGTGCTGAGGAAATTTGTGTCATAACATTACCAACATATTTATTAATAAACATCAGTATTTCTTTCTTTCTTTCTCCTAGTTCTTTTTCTAGCCTTAATTTTTTTTCTTTTTTTTTTTTACAATTTACAAAAAAAAAAAAAAAAAAAAAAAAAAAATTAAAAATCCTTTAACACTTTTTGCTGTTCTCATTTATCTTTTTTCTATTTTCCTCTGTTTCTTCTTTGTTTCATTCATTGTTTCTTCTTTTCTTCCCTCTATATGAATTTAATTCTAGTCTTCTTCAAATTCCTTTTTCCTTTCAACATAATTTCTTTTTTAACCTAATTTTTCTGTTCTTCCCTTTTTTCTTTCTTTCAATTGTTTTTTTTTTTTTCTTTAACTCCAATTTTTCTACTCTTGATTTAGAGTCTTTCTTTCATTACATCCTCCCCCCTTACTTTCTTTCAGTTTTCTTTTAATCCTTTTTGTTCATTTTCTAGGTTCTTTTTTCCACCATCTTTCCTTCACTTTCTTCTCTCTTCAATCTATAGCCTTTCATATCTCAACCTCCATGTTCTCTCCCACCAGGATTTATCTGTCTTGTCCTCAAATCAAAACCACTTCTCTATTTTTATCTGTCTCTTCATTGATTTAACTAAATTTGATAATGAGTTTTTCAAAAAGTCAATTTTAATTTTCCTTGTAAGAACTAATCAAGACTTCATTGCATGTTTTTTTTTAAAACATTTTGAATAAACTATGAAATTTAATCAGATATTATAGATTATTCAAATTATTACGAACTGTGTCATTAGGAAGATCTTTTCCTTTTATTTCCTGTCTTCAGCATTTAAAAAGTGATTTTTAATCCAAACTTTATTAGATGAACAGCTATACAAACACAGGCACACTTGATGTGGATCAAAAAGATAGTGAGCAGAGATCTTTCATGGTGGATGAGGTGGGGGTGGGGGCAATAGGTGACTCATGACTTCTTGGATTACTATCTCATTTCAGTACATGACTTAAAAGAAAATCTTTCTATCTAAAACTAATAGAATTAGACAGACACTATTAGACTAAGATAATATATAGACATCTGTCTATTTCAGTCTAAGATCACTTTACTATTTTTACTGTACCTGATACTAGTATAGTCATATGCGGCTAAATAATCCTTAAGACCTATATAAGCTAAATTTGTCAAAATGTTCAGCACTGAAGCAATCAGTCAATATGAAAAGGAAATATTTTTTTGTTATTTCTAACAGCACCCTAAATAGATCTGCAATTTATAATAATATATTTTTCTAATGTACTTTTTAAAAGATCTGCATTTATATTCCATATTGGACAAAATTAAAAAAAAGAAAACCAAGCAAAAAAAAAAAACAAGAGCATTTTTTATTTGTTGAAATTTTATGAAACTTAAATGGCTTAGATACACATAGACAGTCATTTTTCTTGATTAAATGTTAAAGTTCCCTTAATTGAAGTGAAAAGTTGAAGAAAAAGCAAAGAAATAGGAAATTTCTTGAAAATTTTCTTTCCTTGACTTGATATACTAATTTTTTATTAGTCCTTAGCAAATTGCTGCTAAACAGTTTGAGTTTAAAAAAGGTCAAATAGTGGCATACAATGACTGTGTACTGTCACATCACAATATTAAAAGAAATTATCACATGATTTTTATCCATCATTTACTGAAAGCATGACCAGACACTGCCAGGCAGGAGTTGATTCAAATAGATATCTTACCAAGTTGTCATAAATGATCCTAACTTGTCAGGATCATCATAATTTTCTTTTATGTCAGTTGTGATTTTATTTTTGTCCAATATGGTAATATGCAGACATAACTATTTCAGTCAAAGAACATTTTTACTGTACTTGACTCTTATAAAGTTCTATATGGCTAAATAATCCTTGAGACGAGTAAAAGTCAAATTTGTCAAACATTTGGCATTGGAGCAATCAGTGATTATGAAGAATAAGGAATTTTTTTGTTCCTTTTGAAGAGCATAAATAATGGATCTGAAAGGTAAAATAATATACTTTCTTAATATTTCTTTTATAAGACAAGCATCTATATTGAGTTTGCCCAGTTGGCTCGGGCTGTAGAATACACCGACTTCACCTCTGCAGAGGGGTAAGACAATCTGATGGTGATGTTCCACCGATGCTGGTGCTTTCGGGAATGCGGAGGACCTCTTCATTGCCATTGGTCCCAGGTTCACTCTGAACTGGAGTGGTAGCACCTGATAGAGCCCTATCTATGGATCTAATAGAACTAAACTGCATACTTATGCTAAACAGAATTGCTTGAAAGAGAATTGTTTTTGACATTTATCTGTGTGTAAAGAAAACCTATACTAATACTAAACTGGATTGTTTGAATGAGACCTGTTTGACTAAAATGAACAGCTTGAAATAGAAACATTTTTGACAATTAAACTGTGAAATTATGCTTAACAGAACTGTTTATTTGTATAAAAATAGATTTGGTATTGAATAATCAACAAAGGTTAGTATGCCATAACAATTATCCAACCATCTATATTGAGTGGTTTAGCATATGCTGATGTATCACCTGCAGAGGGGTAAAACCCCTGCCAAAAATAAGTTAACCTACTGGTGAGACTAAGAATATATGGATTGTATCTTCTGCAGAAGAGTAAAAACTCCATATTTTATCCAGTATATGAAATTGGTTTGCTGATTCTATTTCCTTTGGCCAAAACCATTACACTAAACCCCTCCTAGATGACTGGAACTTGCTTTGCCGATTCTTTTTCCTTCGGCCAAAACCGTTACACTAAGCCCCTCCCTAGATGACTGGAACTTGCTTTGCTGATTCTCTGAGTTACTAAAAAAATTGATAAATCACTTACATTTTACTGAATTTACAAAATATTGAATTTTTCACAGAGCAATATCAACTGTATAAGATATAAAAATATAATTTATATGTCTATAATAATAATCTATAAATCTCTTTTCTATTATGCAGATTTATCTTTTATAATAAAAATTATCATTTATAACAATTTAGAGTGAATATTTGACAAAAATTATAAGAGAGATGACGCTACCCCCCAAAAACAAAAAACTCAAAGGATTCTTGTCTGTCTCACTAGAATCATCTTTTATGGTATAATGGTTAGAAAGTTAGGTTAGCAGAACATTGATAGTTTCTCACTTAGTGCCCTGTACTTCTGGCCTTGAGCCAAACTTATGCTGAGCTATGTAAATGCATGTTTGACACTGATCAGTGATAAGAAAAAAAAGAAAAGGTGTACTTAAAATATACTCTACATATATTTGGTCATCCTTCGGCAAAAATAGATATATTAGTAATTAAAATTACTAGTTTGCCTTAGACACACACAGCAAAGCCTGTATCACCTGAGACATACAAAAAAATGTCTTCTAAAACACAAAATTTCAGAAGAAGTCCAGAGACACACACAAAAATAAATAAAAATTCTGCAGAGTTTCAGAGATATACTCACACACACAAAATAAAATTTCTGCAGAGTTAAAGAAATAGAAAAAAATAAAAAATAATAATAATTATATATATATATATATATATATATATATATATATATATATATATATATATATATATATATATAAATAATCAGCACAGCTTCAGACAAACAAAAAATCCCTAAATAATCTTAAACAAATACAAAAATCTGACAAAATCTAAGCCAAGTAAAAAATAGGATATTATATAATAACCAATCATATAATTATGACACAAATCATAACAATTACAGATAATATCTACAATTACATCATTTTGCAATTAACAAATATCTAACTGTTAATCAGTTCGCACAATGACATTTTACTGTTCCTTCTAAAACAACAAACAGCCAGAAAAAAAAGGTTTTTGATTACTATTATCACAAGCACAGATACAAGAAATTACCCTTGTTATATATAAGTTAGTGTGAGTGGTGATGAATATTGGTTAACTTGAAAGTGATATAAAGGCACTTAGATACATAAAGAGATACCCATTTTCTATGAAGAAATGAATAGATAGTTGTGAGAGTATTAAGTTAATTTAAAAACCTTTCAGAAAGGACAGAATTATCTTTTCCATTGTTTTCATTTATTTTTTCCTGTCAAATATCATATTATATATATATATATATATATATATATATATATATATATATATTGTTTGAAAAACAATTACTAAGTGAAATAGTGGCTTGTTTCACTATCTTTAGCACTGCTTGACATTTGGCCTTTTGACAACCTGGCTCCATTCTGTCCACTGAGGTGGGAAAAACTAATTTCATGCCTTTTTGCCAAAGGCAGATCAAAAAATGCTTTTTGAAGTATTCTACAAATTCAGCTTCACTTTAATTGGATGGTTCCACAGGCAGGCGACCAGCAAGCAGCCAGGCAAAAATACATAGGATATACAAACAACCCCACCACCAGCCCTCATTTCTTTGTGGGTCAGCTCTGGACAGGGGTACAGTAATTTTCTGGTGTTCTCCTATGCCAAAGAAAGTTTCCCCAAATCTTTACAAGTTTTGTTGATAGAGTATTCTGCGGCAACATACTCGGTTTTCTCAAATCCATCAAAAAGCAATCATCATCATCATCATCATCATCATCATGTGCCACTATCATGGATATCCCTGACCCTCTCTCGCCACTTTTCCCTATCGTTCATCGCCTTTGGCAGGTCTTCTGGTCTACATCCCGTATCCTCACACAGTTGCTGTATGTACGTTCTAGCTGGTCGTCCTGCTTTAGCTCGGCCATATGTGGGGGTCCATAGGAGTACATCACTTATGAGCTCGTCCCTGCTCCTCCAACAGTGTCCTGCATGCCTGGTTCGTCTAACTTGGATAGTTTTCGTGATGGGAGGCAGGTGGCAGTATAGTTGGTGCTTTGTGGGATGTTGCCACCAGGACTTGTTTAATATTGCTTGCAACAAAAAAAAAAAAAAAAAAGAAAAATGTAAAGGCAATAGTTTCAATTAATTACTTTCTTCATTTAATTTTAATTTGAAAGAATTTATTATTTTTTACTCTAAAAAGAGAAAATATATAGACATAAATATTACTTATCAAGATATCTACCTTGCAAGATAAATTATTTCATAAAACATCTTGGGCAGT
The DNA here is from genome assembly GCA_963585895.1 of Sepioteuthis lessoniana. Lineage (NCBI taxonomy): Eukaryota > Metazoa > Mollusca > Cephalopoda > Myopsida > Loliginidae > Sepioteuthis > Sepioteuthis lessoniana. The sequence goes on from CAUZXS010002149.1 coordinate 32,582, forward strand.
AATGGGTAGATAAATCTTATTTTCAGTGTATGTGTATGTACATACATACATAGTAAGTTGGCGACTGTAGTCGAGGCCAACCGAAAGGCTCCCTTTTCAATAGCTACTACACTGAGGTGTAGGAGTGGGCACAACTCCTTTCCCTGGATTGCTCCACTTTACCCTCAATAGGTACCTTATATTGCTGAGTGTTAAAGCAAGGAGGTATCAAGAACCATTTTTTTTAAGTCTTTGGTATGATGTGATATGGGATTGAACACAGGTCTCTCGGACCATTACATCCCAGGAAAATACCAAAATTATGAATATGAGAAGTCAATTACTATATGTTTCATATGGTGTGCACAATCATCAGACAGAAAAGATACATCAAACCACTGCCCTGCCTATTGAGGACAGATAAACAAATTTTGCCCCAATTAATATAGGGTAACTCAAAAGTATCTCTTTTCTGTCAGATGACTGTGCGCACAACATGAAACTTCAAGTAAAAGACTTCTGGTGTTCTTAATAAAATATTTTTCTGTGTTTTATACCAGCTCTGGAATAGTAGCATCAAGCACCATTTCTCTAATAAGTTTCTTATTTACATTTATCTTTTTATGTTATATAGTGTGTGTGTATATATATATATATATATATATATATATATATATATATATATATATATATACACACACACACACACACACATGCATTTGAAAATTTTTACATTAGGAATCTATGCTGAAGTTAATGCATGTAAGTGTGTCCAAGGATGATAGCCAAAGACAAAGACATGATTTTTTGCCGAGATATTGACTGGAACCTCAGGTTCCATTATAGACTACTGATGTCTCTAAAAGGTCATCAGATGACAAAATGTGCTTTTTCTGGTCAAACTGTTAAATAGAAACTTTGATATGAAGCACAAGAATGACTTTTGGCTTTATGGTGGGATGGAGGATGTCATGCATATTTTTTTCACATGGCCAGCTCTAAGTTGGATATTCTTGAATAAAGAGTGAAAAAGATGGAAGAACAAGAAATATTGGGTATAAAAAAGGCTCTCAAAATCTGATCAATTTTTCTTTGCTTACAACTTTTTTGCAGTAATATCATCATCATGTCGGACCCTCTCTCGCCACTTCTCCCTATCGTTCATCGCCTCTGGCAGGTCTTCAGGGCTACATCCCGCATCTTCACATAGCTGCTGTATGTATGTTCAAGCTGGTCCTCCTGCTTTTGCTCGGCCATATGTGGGGGTCCATAAGAGTACATCACTTATGAGCTCGTCCCTGCTTCTCTAGCCGTGTTCTGCATGTCTGGTTTGTCTAACTTGTATAGTTTTTGTGATGGGAGACAGGTGGCCTTATAGTTAGTGCCTTGTGGGGTGTTGCAGCTAGGACTTGTTCAATATTGCTCTCAACATTCTTGTGTAATTGCCGTCTAGCTTCTTCTCCAGCCATTTTGTTAGTGTCCAAGTAGTGCATCCATACAGCAGTATCGACACGACCGCTGCCTGGAAGAAACTGCATTTCATTTTATCGGTTAGGTCTGACTTCCATATGATCGATAGCTTATCAATAGCTGTCCATGCCTTCATTTGCCAAGTGTCGATGTCTTTTTCGGTTGATAAGACACTGCTTCCTAGGTAGGTGAATTTGTCTACCAGTTTCAGAGAGGTTCCCTCTAGTATGGAAATGTTGCCTGTTTGATTAAAGCACATATATTCAGTTTTGTGTGCATTGACATGGAGGCCAATGCCTGCGGGGGCTCGTTCCAAACTATGCAGTAATGTTTCGGCTTGGTTGGGTGTATTTGCCAGTATCGCTATGATGACATAGCGATACTGGCAAATACACCCAACCAAGCCGAAACATTACTGCATAGTCGGCGTCGGTAATTGTTTTTGTGGGGCACCTTCTGCTTCTTTTCTTTGTTAGCTCGAAGCCGTTTTCTCTGATTTTATCAATCAATGTTATAAGCATGTAGTCTATACAGTTGATAAAGAGGTATGGGGCTAGCATGTCCCCTTGTAGTACTCCAGCTATGTCGGTATCTAAAGAATCTTACCAAAAAATACTGGGTGTTTTAGAAATATTCATATTATTTGAGATGGTTTGGTTTGGTTTGATTTTATGGCATATCAACCATTGTAGGTTATCTAATGCCAAATCCATTTTATACCTATTAAATATATGATTTCAAAACACATTTTGTAGATAAATCAATCATTTGTTTATACAGGGTCAAATGAAAAAACGTTCTATTTCAAACAATTCAGTTTAGCATAAGTATGCTGTTAGTTCTATTTAACCCATAGATAGGGCTCTATAAGGTGCTACCACTCCTGGACAGAGTGGACCTACGAACAATGGCAATGAAAGGGTACTCTGCATTCCCCAAAGTTCCAGCATTACTGAAGCCTTACCATAAGATTGTTTAGTGTCATATTTAGGACACTCATTGGGGTCTTATCCCTCTGCAGAGATACAGTCAGTGTATTCAACAGCCCCAGCTGACTGGGCCATCATTTGAGATGTACATAGTGTTTCAGAAAAATTGATATCATTTCATAATCTAATAACTTCAATTTTCATTGAAATGATCTCCAAGTTAAAAAGCATGAGTAGAAATAACCCAAAATTCTATGTTTAATGTTATTTTTTTCTTCCAGGAATAGCAATGTCATTCACTGGAAGAGAAAAATGTTTAATCATTAAACATGGAATTTGTAGTTGCTTCTACATATGCTGTTAAAATTTGAGATCACCTGAATAAGAATTAGTCAAGTTTTTAAATTATAAGATATCAATTTTTCTCAATCACTCAGATATCAGAATTATATCAAAGTATCTCATTTCTTATCTTTTTTTTTTCAGTATCATCAAGTACCTCGGATTATATATAACTGTTTGTCCATTGTTTAAGTAAAAATGTCTAAGTAATATTCATTATATACATTTCTAATTGCATAATTTTTCATTTTTATGTCTTGTCTTATATTCTTAGCCAATGTTCTAAATTTCCTATTTGAATTAAAATCTAATATCAGCTGGAAAAAAAAAATAAGAGAAGAAAGTGAAATAATGGAAATATTTTATATGGATAATAAAAAGTAATATAAATAATATTATAAAAAAACCCTGCTAACTTGAAATGAATATATGCTATGCTATAATATTTCATATTAAAAGTAAATAGAAAATATCAAAATAACTGAATGAGATCAGTTGAGAAACTGCATTGAATCTCTTTTAGATCACATGATTATATGCAGAGAGAATAATCAAGAATTCTGTTAGAAGAAAAAAAAAAATCTTCGATAGAAAGAAAAAAAAATCAAATATTAAGAAATTATTTAAATCTAATTTCTCTTAAAATCAAAAAAGAAAGAAAAAGAATTTAATGCTTTATAAGGTGTGATGATATTTTTGTAACAAATGGTAATTGTACTGAGACTTTCACTGTTGTCTGCTTTTCTTCAAATAACAGCCATAGCAGTTTTATCATGGCTTATAGCTAATACTGATTAAAACATCAGAAATAAAACACAATCAATGATTGTAACATTAATGATAATAATTATTTCTTTTATAATTGGTTTATGCAATTGTAAGTTATAAATAGAGAATTTACTTTTTTTTGGTTGAAGAAATGGAGACAAAGGTTTCTGGAGAATTAGATTATGAGGATTTGAAGAGGGTCTTTGGTTTGAGATGGAATTAAAACCAGAAAAGTGCTTGAGTGGGTAGTTTGGAATCAGAAGTCTGAAGAAATCATCGGCTTGAAAAGTGGATTGGGTTATTAGTGACTGGGAATAGTTGATTAAGAAAAAGAGAAGACAAATAGAGTTGGTAGGAAAATAATTAGGAGACAAAAACAAAAAAAAGAGAAAGAAATACAAAGATAAAAAAAGGAAAGAAAAGAGGAAGGATTGAATTAAAAGAAAAATCATACTATGAAGAAGAGAAAAAGAAAGGTACACAGACATTTTAAAATCTGAAGAACTACGAAAATAAAAATAAAAAATAGACAAAAAAGGTAAGAAAACTAAGGGAAAGAGAAAAATTGATCAGAAGGAAAGAAAGACAGGGAAAAGAGCTAACGAGAAATAAAGAAAATGGTGAGAGAGAGAGAGAGACACACACACACACACACACACACACACACACAGATGCAAGAGAAAGAGAAAACAGTGAGAGAAAAACTGAAAAAACTGATGGGCTTACTGTACTTTTTTCTCACTATACAACTTTTCTCTTTTTCTGTGTTATCATTCACCTAGTTAGTCTCTTTCTTTTTTTTCTCTCTTTCCCTCCAGAAAAAGAATGACAACAGAGACAGAGAGAGAGAGAAAAAATAATAGAGAGAAGGAAGAGAAAGAGAGAGAGAGAGAGAGAGAGAAAATAACAACAGATAGAGAGAAAGAATGACAACTAGAAATGCTGGAAAAAGATTTTTAAAATAAATGGAAAAAAAAAAAAAACTAGGCCAAAGTACAAAAAAAAAAAGAAAATGGAGGAAAAAGAAGAAAGCTGATATGAATAGAATGACATGTAGGAATAAAAACATTGAAACAGAAAATTAAAATGAAAAGAAAATTAATGGAAGCAAATAAAAAAGCTAAAATGACAAGAAATAAATACAAATAAAAAAAAATTTAATGATTTAAAAGCTACAATGGTAGATCTATATTTTCTTTGAAAAGAGACAAAATTTATGTAACAAAGAATATGCAATCAGTTCTGCCAAAAATCAAGAAAGGTTATTTAGCAACAAGGATTTGTTTAGAGATCATAACGATCCTGAGGTAATAGCCAAATGCCTTTTGTCTTAAACAGGAATAATTGCAAGAAACTGAAAAATCAAAAATCAATGTGGAATCCATACTGATGGACATCTCAAGGGAGAAAAATCACGATGTGTCAAAGAAAAAGTATTTTCTCGAGAGATGAAATGCCAGTGAGAATAATTAGACTGTAACTGATTTTGTACTAGATATACCAAATTTTGGGTCGTGGAAAAAGTTTTCCAAAACCTAATTAAAAAAAAAATTCTCTAATTGTCCAATTTTTTTATACGTTTGTGCTGATAGATTTCTCTGCCTTCTTCAGGTGTTTATTGCATCTAGTGTTCTTTAAACATTGTTTTGCACTTCCTTTATAATTCAATCAAAAGTACACTATCCAGAAGAATCCCAGGACAGAGTGTTAAGGTCTTGTGTTCATAATGTTAGTGTGATAACAAATAAGATTAAAAGACCCTTTTTTTTAAAATCTAGGAATTGGCCTTTTACTATAGAAGGTATTAATTGTTTATTGTGCCTTAGTTAGAATTTTCCAATCAGCCAACTCTGACTGAAATTAATTTTTCTAATAATAAGTTTCCAATTTTCTTCAGGTATTACCTATGTTATGTGGCATTTTTTCACCCTACTGAGTTCCTTATTGTGGTTTTGTATATTATTCTGACTTCATTCCAGGAAAGACACTCTGGTCAGCAAGGAAAACTAAGATCATCTGATTGCAAGTGATACTGTACTTAAAGTGTACTGACAGCTTAGTTTGTTGACATCAGATCATTCTGTTTTATTTATTATAATGTCAGGTTTGCTTATTGGCAGGTGATACTGTGTTTATAAAAATGGGAAACTTCAATGCACTGTCTTAAAAACATTTTTCAGGCAACAAGATATCTCTTTCTATATTAGTGCTTGAAAATTCAGTCAGTAGTCCAACTGGTAAGAGAGCCCAAGAGTGTTTGGTTGGTTTCAAAGCATATCAACACTTACTGGGTTATTTAATGCTGAAGTTATGCTATTTCAAAGATATTTACAGAGTAGTTATGAGTTCAATCACTGGACTGGGTAATGAAAGTTCTTATACTCCTTGTTTAGCAAGAATAGGCAAAAACGGCATAACAAGAAAGAACACAAGAATCAACTAATACAAGATATCTATCCCCCAAACAGACATCTTAATATGCCCCAAACCTTGTTTGATTTGGTTTGATTTTATGGCGCATCAAGCATAGCAGTTTATTTAATGCCAAATTGATTTTTATACATATATATTTAATTCAAGTAAATAATGGAGTGTAATCTGACAATATGTGAGGAAAAATTGATAACAAGGTAATCCAAGTAGATTCACTAATTAAACGGCCAACTTTTTCTTGTTATACAAATTTTCCCTAGGTTTTTGTATTTTGCATTTTTAAACATCCATCGTTAATTTAACATCCCTAATATTATTCCTCACAGTCCTGATGATGGTTCACTCGAACCAAAACGCTATAGTGTCGACTTTGCTTTTCAATAAATCTCTCCTTCTACTTGGATTACCTTGTTATCAGTTTTTCCCCATATATATTTAATATATGATCCTCTAAACACATTTTGTAGATACATTTTTAATCAAGCCAGAGCTCATTTTCTTTTATAAACTCTGTTAAATGGTTTTAATTATTTCTATCAAATACAAATAATTCTATCTAATATTAATCTTTTGTTTACAACACGATTAAATGTCTTCAAGTATTGCTATTTAAGACTAACAGTTCAATTATAAAATCAGTCATTTGCTTACACACAGTTAAATGATCAAGCAATTTAGTTTAGCATAAGTCATTTGTTTGCACTCAGTTTAAATGTCAAACCATTCTATTTGACCCATAGATAGGACCCTATCAGGTTCTACCACTCTGAGGCAGAGTAGACCGAGAAGTGATGGCAATAAAGAGGTTCTCCAGCATTACTGGTGCCTCACCATCAGATTGTTTCATGTTATATTCAGGGTACTCGTTTGGGGTGTCTTACCCGCCTGCAGAGATGTAGTCAGTGTATTCTACAGCCCCAGCTGAATGGGCCACAAAACCTTGATTTGAGAGAAATATGAACAATAGTTCAAATAATCTGGCCAAAACCTTGTGTGGGCATGATTTTATATATATATATAAAACAATCAACAATGAGAGAGATATGAACAAAAGTTCAAATAAAACAATAAATAAAGTTGAAATTCAACAAATGCAATGATGAATTTTGATTGATGTGCAAATTTAAGTCTTGACACAACATATGCATAACATTTCCAGAAAATTCCAAATAGTTTCTTTCTAGAGCAGAAATAAGAAAATAAATTTAAAAAATTCTTCTTTTTATCTATTTTTTGAGCTAATTTGCTGAATTTTTAAAAAACTTTTTCTTAAGCAAATCATTTCCTTACAAAAACAAAAAAATCTAATTTTCATATTTTCAAGCTTTGTTTCTCCAAGCCACAGAATTCCAGAAAACAAAACTTCAATTCAAAGACAGTCACTTTAAGCACAATCAATGCTTCATTGAAGGCAACTATATCATCCTCCCCATCCCATTTTAAGATTGACAGAGAAAGCTGTTATCAGCCTGGTAGGAATAAAAATAATAATTAATTTTAACTGCATGTCAACCAGTCCAGTGTTATTTTTTCCAAGAGGTTAAGGAATCACATTCAGTGTACATTTATATTTTTATATAGTTGTTTCTTAAGAAAGATTGGTTAGGTTTTATGGCATATCAATCCTTGTAGGTTATTCAATGCTAAATCCCATCTAAGCATCAGCATCATCATGTCGCGTTATCAGCATGGATATCCCTGACCCTCTCTTGCCACCCCTCCCTATCGTCCATTGCTTCCAGCAGGTCCTCAGGGCTACATCCCATATCAGCACAGAGCTGCTGTATGTAGGACCTAAGAAAATATATATTAAATATATATGACTTGTAAACATATAATTTGTAGGCAATATTCTAAACAAGTTCAAGCTCATTTGTTTGCTTACAGTTATATCGCAATACTTGAAACCATTTAACATAAAAAATTCTATTTAGTATAAATCATTTGTTTTCACACAGTTAAATGATTTAAAGTATTACTATGTAACACTAACAATTTATTTGAACATCAGTCACTTGAACACAGATGGTTAAACAGTTCTATTTGACTCATAAATGGGACTCTAACTGGTACCACCATTCCAGGTCAGAATGGACCTGGGAGTAATTGCAATAAAGGAGTACTCCACAATTCCAAAAACTAAAAAACTGGAGTCTCACATCAGATGCTGTTGAATATCATACCCAGAGCATTCGTTGCAGGGTGGGTATCCCTCTGCAAAGATGCAGATGGGTGGAGTTTCTTAAGAGGTTTTTTTTTTTACACACAGTCAAATGATATCAAGTATTCCTATCTAATAAAAATAATTTGCACACTGTTGTATGAGTTAGTAATTATTTCTATTTAATAATAATCATCATTTCTTGGCACAGTTATATGGTTTTAATTAAATAATAATAATCCTTAGTAAACATCTATAGTTTCAAGTAACTCTTCTCAATACAAATAATTTACAGTTACATGGTAACAGATTTATTTGACCAGAGATGCGACCTCAATAGGTATTACTACTTCAGGTCAGAGTAGAACTGAGAGTAATGTTAATGAAGGAAGAGTATTCCAAACTCCCCAAAACTGGAGCCTGACGATCAGATGCAGTTTAATGTCATACCCAGGACACCTCTTTATTTGCAGCCCCACAGGTCATACTTATCTATGAGATATACAATCAACAAATTCTACGCCCTGTTAAATGTGTCCTATAAAAAAAGAGGCTGAACTCAAAGAGTTGATTGTCAACTAATTAGAAATTAGGAGAGAAAGAAAAATAGGCAAAAAAAAAAAATATTACACCAGGGTGGGGGGAAACTACCATTCTTGCTAAGAGCCAATCATGATAATGCAGAATTTTAAAGAAAGCTGTGGATAGTCATAATTATCAATGTCCTCATATATTCTTGCAATATGGCATACAAAAAAAGAAATTTAAAATGGATGGGTTTTTTGTAAAATTAGTCAGGAAAGGCAACTTTTCAAAAGTTTTTTATAAGGTGATAAATTTCTCTCCTATATTTATAACAAAACGTAATGACTTTTTAAGATAAAAGAGAAAAAACCAAAAAATTACATATAAGAAAAAAATCTCTGCATTTTGCAAGAGATTGATAGATTTTTACTTGTCTAGGGTTGTTTTATACCCAGAATATGATACATTTACATTTTTAATGCAGTTATTTCTTGAGTTATTAGAATCTTTTTTTTTTGTATATGGTCCTGTCAAATACAAATAATTTTTAAACAGAACTATTTAATTCATAGATAGGATCTTAACAGGTACTACCACTTTGAGCCAATGGCAATGAAGGGGTACTCCATATTCCCCAGATCTCCAGAATTAGAACATCACTATCAGATGTAGTTTAGTATCATACCCAGGACAGCTCTTTTTGTGGGGAGTTTCACTCCTCTGGAAGGGCTACAGCCAGCATATTCTAAGTTCCACTGACAGAGTGAGACAAAACCTGACCATTTTTAAGACAAAGGAAAAAAATCTCCGCATTTTGTAAAAGAGTTGATTCTTAACAGAAAGTTGTCTGTATGCAGGAATAGGGATCATGGTTAAACTAATCACAAACTGATGGTTAAATGTGAGGAGTTGGATCCTCACAAAGTGCCCCAAGACAGTTGTTCTGTGACAGACTAAAGTAAGCTTAGTAAGTGAACAATATAACAAGGTAAAATTAGGTGATCTTAATCATTCTATCTTAAAAGAAGTGAACATTAGTAAGTATAAGACAATCAATGAGGAAATGGGTTTCAGTTTTAACAGCAATTCATGATTAAATTGATGCTTCTTTTTAGTAAGGAGTGAAGGAGGCCGATTAGCATTTCATAGTTAAGCTCTGTTTATGATGATATTGATGCTTCAATTCATGATGATACTGATGCTTCTATTCATGATGATACTGATGCTTCAGTTCATGATTATATTGATGCTTCAAATTCATGATGATACTGATGCTTCAATTCATGATGATACTGATGCTTCTATTCATGATGATACTGATGCTTCAGTTCATAATGATATTGATGCTTCAATTCATGATGATACTGATGCTTCTATTTATGAAGTTGTGTGAGACCATTTTCTTTCATTAGTTCTATAACGAAAGAAAATGTTCTCACATTATAGAAAAAAAAAAGAAGCAAGAAGCAAACAATATCTCACAAAAACTATGATGGATGCAGACTATGCAGATAATCTAAGACTTTCTGATAATATACCTGCACTTACCAAATGTCTGCTGCATAGCCTGGAACACAGAAGAATTGGCCTTTATGGGAACTCTGATAAAACAGAGTTCATGAGTTTTACAAGATGGCACTATCTCAACATTAGATGACAAGCCTTGGAAATAAGTAAACATTTTTACATACATTGGTAGCAATATCTCATCTACTGAAAATGATGTAAACATATGCATAACAAAGGCATGGATTGCTATCAACAGGTTATTGACCAGACAGAAATCTAACCTATCTGATAAAATGAGAATTTATCCAAATGATGGGCTGAAATACTTGAAGAAAAAGTTAGAAGGGAACGACACAAAGATATTCCATACTGTTTTGAATAAATCCTGGAAGCAGCACCCTACAAAATAGCAGCTGTACGGTCACTTGCCTACCATCTCACAGGCCATCCAAGTAAATGAACAAGGCATGCTGGGCATTGGATAAGTAGGGACAAACTCATAAGCAAAATTCTACTGCAGGCTCCCTTGCATAAATGTACTACTTTTAGCTGACTAACAAAGACTTATATTCATCAGCTGTGTGTGTACACTGGATGTCATTTAGAGTACTTGCTAAGAACAAAGAAAAATAGGGACAGATGGTGAGAGAGTCAAAGGAAACCATGCTATCATCATGACCTGATGATGAATTATGAAGGAGTGAAGGATTCTAATTAGCATTTCACAGTTAACAGCAATCCATGATGTTACTGATGCTTCTATTTAGAAAGGAGAGAAGGACTCTAATTAGTATTTCATTATCATGTTATTTTAACAATTTGGAAGATTAAAAATTACATTTAGAAATAAATTGACATAGAAATTGCTTTATTCTTTCAGAACATTTTAAGTGTATTGCTCTAAAAAAATTCTGGTTATAATGTGCCATCTTTGCTATTATAGACAATGAAAAATTCAGTAATATATAATAGAAAATACTGAATCAATAAACATATAAGAGAAATTTATATGTAACAAATAAATTGGTTAACAATCTATATCATAATGATCTAATTTTCATAAGTATGTTATACAGCTAAAACAGCACATTCTAACAAGATTTTTGCTAGAGCAATAATATCAAAATGTTCTGAGTGAAAACAATTTCATACTTGTCATGATCATAATTTTTCAAGAGATATATCCATTGAATTTTAAAAGTGTATTTTCCCTTATTCGCAATAATATGATTTATGTAAATTGGGTGTGAGCTTATACTGAGCTTAATTGTTGCTGAAAGCAACTTTTAAGCAAGCATAAGATGAATAAACAAATTAAAACAAAAAACAGTCATCAGTATGTTTCATTGAAATCTAGGTCTCATGATATCAGTTTTAGTCAAGTTATGCATAATTGGACTCAAGTTGATAAAATGCCTCTTGTTATCCATCCAATGAAAATTATCAGTTAAGAAATTGAAAATAGAATTTTGGAGATTAAATATTTCCTTTCCTTTTTCAAAACATGGAATAAGAAACCAAATTCGCAGCAGAAATACTAGGATATATGAGTCTTTTCTTTTTCATGTCAAAGTCTAATTCAATATAAGTATAATTGTTCAGGAGGAAATGACAAGAGACTTATTTTTTTTTTAATTTTCAGATCAAGTTTTTTTTTTTTGTTTTTTGCCATTCAAAAAATTGTTCCTTCAAAATAAAAAAACTGCATCCATGAAAACACTGATTAATAAGTTAGAGGTAATCTGCTTGTATCTTTCATTAGATAGAAATAAGGTTTTAAAATTTAATTGAAATAAAAAATACATATAAAAACAACTTCTGCCTGGTTATTTGCAATGGTAAAATCAGTTATTGTAATAATAAAATTTGTTTCAGATTTATTATATAAACTAACATTGTTCCAGCCAAAATGATAGGATCAGTACTTTTGATTGAGATCAGGGCATTGCTTCTTGGCTTTTAGGCTGGAATCAAAAAGTAGTATCTGTTCCTCCTCAGAGGATAAACATATATACACACACACATTAGTGTATATGTGTGTGTGTATATATATATATATATATATATATATATATATATATATATATATATACACACACACACTTTAGTGCATGTGTGTGCGTACCTTTACCTAATCCCTCTATCAGGAGCAGCCTGTGATAAAAGGTCAATTTTTAAGTGAAGTACAGCTGGTTTGAATCATGAGTTATCCTTCACCTAAACTGGTTACTTTACCAAGACTAAAGAAGCCAGTCTGTGCTATTTCGTGACAGTTACAGGTAGGAGAGAGAACAAATGGATTCATGCCTATCCCAAAGGCATTAGCATAAAGTAAAATGTTAACAGTTTTGTTCAGGATTTGAACTTGGATCATCAATCCTATTTCCTGAGACAACAACTTATATCACACACCACTATGTGTATGTGGGGAAGGACAATGAATAAAATAGTATAAAACACAACCAAAAAGTCATTCAAAAAAAAAAAAAAAAAAAAAAAAAAAAAAAACCAACAAAATAATGACTTGAACCACCATTGTAAACATAAAAATCATTGTCTATCGAAGAAGAAATGTTAACTAAAAATGTTTACCAAATGAAAATAAGAGCTGATCCTATTTACCCAACCCCTCCGCTCGGGCAGGATATGACACAAGGTCAATTTTTAAGCGGAGTTTAACAGGTTTGAATTCAGAGTTTTCCTTCTCTTAGACTAGTTGCCTCACCAAGGCTGAAGAACCTAGTCTGTCCTACTATTTACCCATAGCTGGAGGGAGAATAATTGGATTAATACCTTTTCCAAGGGTATTAGTGCTATGTGAAATGCAATCAGTCTCGTCCAGGATTTGAACTCGTGTCGCTGTGTCCAATTCCTACGATGATAACCATTACCCCACGGGCACTTCCTGATAATAAGAGCTGAAAATGGACGAGATGTACATAAGATTGACAAAATGACCAGAAAAGGAATGATACAATAATCACAAAACTTTCTGACAACATCAGTGATTATAAAGAAAAACAGGGGAAAGAACTAGATGTTATGTGGGCTCTCTCAAAAAGTGTAATCACTTGTTCAAGAAATTGTAAATTATGTTGAAAAGAAAAATACAATTAGCTCTCAGCATATGAATAATTTGCTAAATAAAAAATTGGAGTTGGTAGGTAAATATTTACTTGGCAATTTAGCACATTTATATATGTATGAATAAAATCAGTAAAAACTTGTGGCTCACTTCCGCTCAGTCAATTCTGGCATTCAATGAGACAAGTATGTAATTTTTTTTCATTTTAGTCACTCATATGCAAATGAGCCTGTTGCATTAAATAGGTAGTTAGGCACACTTGACTTCATGCATCCACCATGTAATATTCATGATGATTGGGAACGCTTCTTCATTGAAGTGGGCATATCCACTGACTCTGCCAAAACTCATGTGACAAAGTTTGCAGACGAGAAGCTGACAATTGAGAACCTTCAAATGCTGGATCGCTCTATGCTGAAGGAGCTAGGAGTCACACTAATGGGAGAAGCCCTGTGCATCCTTAAGCAGGCTGAGGAGGCCACTGCTCAGTCAACTTGCATCCAAGCACTGCCAGCCAAGCCCCCAATCTCAATATTGAGATGACCCCCACAACAATTTAGAAAATTTCGAATTGACTGGGATGTCTTCACCAAAATGATGAATATGCCCAGCTCTCAGTTCAATATCCACCTATAAACCAGCTCCAGTTTGGCATTGTAAGGAGGATGGCACTGAGCTACAACCTGCTTTATTTTTGTCTGCCAGCTGGACGCTTTATGGAGGTATGTGTTATTGTTATTCTACAATTCAAAGAAAGTCCCCATGGTGTTGTGTCTTAGTCCTCATTCAAGGTATATGACATGTCTCTTGAGGAACTATAGGCCAGAGCTTGAGAAATTGTAATTGATATAACAGTGACTTACCGAATGCCAAACACATGCACTGTCTTACTTGTTGGCATTTGCAAATAGGCCCCCTGCATAAAATAGGCAGTTTGGTACACGCATACCAGGCTCTCAGCAAATGGTGACTTGACAAGCAACACAGCACATGCATTTAGCAAGTTGCAATTATATCTATTATACACCCCAACTGATCATATGATCACATAAATGACAATTCAACTGGGGAGGAAGACGTGACTGTCCAACTGCAAAGGAGAACAAGGGTGAAATAATCTGCCCCTCACTGTCACCTATGTGATCATACAATCAGGAGGAGTGTAATAAACTTTACCGTGACTTAGAAAATGCCATATGCCTAGACTGTTTCACTTGTCAAGTTGCTATTTGCAGAGAACCTGGCACGTGTGTGCCAAACTGCCTATTTTATGCAGGGGTCCTATTTGCAAATGACAACAAGCAAGACAGTGCATGTGTTTGGCATTTGGTAAGTCACTGTTATATCAATTACAATTTCTCAAGCTCTGGCCTATAGTTTCTCGAGAGATATGTCATATACCCTGAATGAGGACTATAGAAGCCTTTGCATAGAACCAGGAAGCCCTCGCATTAACATGCACGCTATTAAATATCTATTTCAGTCACATGACTATTACATGATTTGATTTTTGTTTAATGGCATTTGTGGCCTTTGTGGGCTATTTGATGCCAAAGCCATCTTTTTAGAGGGACAGTTGTGGGGCAGTATTTAACCCATAGCCGGAGGAGATAGTTAATAGATACATGTAATAACACAAAAGAAGTTTGAACTCACTTACTGTGCTATTGCAGTTCAGCACATAAGCAACTACACCATGGGGACTCTCTCTGAATATTACATGGTGGACGTATGAAGTCAAGTGTGCCTAACTACCTATTTCACACAGCAGGCTCATTTGCATATGAGTGACTAAAAAAGAAAAAAAATTACATACTTGTCTCATTGAATGCTAGAATTGACGGAGTGGAACTGAGCCACAAGTTTTTACAGATTTTATTCATACATATATAATGTATTCAAAACCTGATTTAAATTGCCAGTGAAAGTTTCCTGCAGTATAGTCATCGTCAGGTAATTGAAGTTTTCTCTGATGATCATTTTATAGTTATACAAGCTCTTACTTTTATTTACTTTTGCTCATAATAAATAAAAATCAGTGGTGATAGGTTTGCAGCCAGGAACAATTTTTCTTTTTCAAGTTTATTCTTCAGAACTTATCTGTGTGTGGGTGTGTTTTACAGACAGCTCCTGTTTGTTTCTAAAAGAATTTGCCCCTGCCAGGCTATAGTCCATTCATGTAAAATCCTTCCTGCTGTTACTCTCTTGTCAAAGCATGCTAACCACACTTAACTCTCTCACTCTACATGTTACCTCATTAAATATTCATCAGAATCACAAGGATATCTTTTGCAAATACCACGTGGGGTGCTGATGATACTTCCAGATATTTAAAAAAAAAAAAAAAAAAAAAAGAATGGAAGGATTTTAAGATCTTAAAGGCAGAGAAAACCACTGAGAAAGTCATGTTACTGAAAACTGCCCTTTTGACAAGTAAGAGAGAAAATTAGTCCAAGTGCTTCTAGGTTGGCCAATGAGCCTTTAAAAAAAAAACAACTTAGAGGATGAGAGGGATTTTTCAAAGACAAATTAAGATGAGGCCTCATCTCATTTACAAAAAGCCCTCAACTCTGCCTTCTTATATATCACGCTATTAAAACTTTTATTAAAAACAGGATGTAATTTTAAGTTGTTTGTACTAAGTTGTTTAACACAAGAGTATATTCACTAAGCCCCAAATAAAGGAAGAAAAAAAATTCTTTTTAAACATTTCAATGATTTATAAAATAGGTACACAATTCCTTCTCATAAGTACCAGAAGCTGGATTTTGGTCATAAGAATAACATTCATGTAGCGTGTTTTGGGCTCTCATAGATCTAAATCTGTTTTGAATTCTCCATTTTCCTTCTCTAAGACCAGTTGCCTTACAAAGATTAAAGAACACAGTCTGCCTTACTATTTAGCCATAAATAGAGGGGGAATAACAAGATTCCTATCTTTCCCAAGAGTATAGTGCTACGTGAAATGCAAAAGGCCTCATTCAGGATTTGGGTAGCCAAGTCCAGTTCCTATGATAGTAAACATTACAAAATGACCGTCTCCAACTGATGATTGCAATGAATGATAAACAAAAAAGAAAGAAAAGAGACTTTTTCTTTTAATAAGGATTTATACAGTTCTCAACACAATAACAAAAGAATCAAAATTAAAACTATGACCAGTAAAAATCTTTATCAAAAATTCAAAAGAGTTTGGCTCTCTTCAATTAGTCTGATATAGAGCCACAATATTTTGGGATGTATATTTATTTGATCAAAAGAAAGATTTTATGATTTAAAAGAAAAAAAACTGTTTTTAATGTGAAGGTCTCTCTCACTGAGAGGGTATCTGAAGCAATGGGAAGCCATGTTGCTGCAAGACATTACTAATTGTAAAAAACTGTAATAATGAAAGAAAGCCTAAGCCCTTTTTTTTAAAGCTGGAGTTGTAAAATCCTCAACAAGTTGTGCTGGTGACATGGATTCTTTCAACTCTGTTATTCAGTGATCATACTGGGTCTTCTAGATGGCATCCAGTGTTTACACAGAGCAGATGAATTTAAGTCTTTTCTGGTTGGCCGACATTGATGTGCAAATGTGTGGCACCTCACAGTTGAACATTGCTTATGAGTTTATCCCTGCTACTCCAGCAGTGCCCAGCATATCTTGTTCATCCAACTTGGATGGTTTGTGAGATGTAAAAAAGTTATATAAAATTATTGATTCGGACTCACAATCTGGACAAAACCAAAAATATTGAAGAAAAGTAATCAAATCTGAAGCATAATTCACATAATGTAAAAAAAAAATTCTTTATAAAACTTTCTAGAAAACAGTATAAACTTCCTAAGATAAAAAGATATAATGGGTTTGGTTGGGTTTTATGACATATCAACCATTGCAGGTTATTTAATGCTAAATCCTCTTTATAAACACACATTAAATATATAGGATTTGGTTTGGTTTGGTTGCATATCAACCATTGTAGGTTATTTAATGTCAAATCCTCTTTATACATATATATATTAAATATATAGGATTTGGTTTGGTTGGCTTTTATGGCATATCAACCATTGTAGGTTATTTAATGCAAATCTTCTTTATACATATATATCAAGTATATGATTTCTAAACACAGTGTAGATAAGATTTTTAAAAGAGTCAAAGCTCTTTTTTTAACACAAACAGTTAAATGGTTTAATCATTTCTATCTAATATGAATTATTTCATTTATTATTATTCATTTGTTTGCACACAGTTAAATGTTTTCACATATTCCTATTTAGCACCAACAATTCAATTAAACATTAGTCATTTATTTATGCATAGTTAAAACAGTTCAGTTTATCCGCAAAGCTGAATAGTTCCAAGTATTGCTATGTATTACTAACAATTCAATTAAACATCAGACATTTATTTAAACAATTAAACAGTTCTATTTCAGGTAATTCAGTTTAGCATAAGTCATTTGTTTGCACTCAGTTTAAATGTCAAACAGCTCTGTTAGACCCATAGATAGGACCCTATCAGGAGCTACCACACCGGGTCAGAGTGGATTTGGGGCAATGGAAATGAAGGGGTACTCTGCATTCCCCAAAGCTCCAGCATTACTGGAGCCTCACCATAAGATTATTTAATGTTATATCCAGAACACTCATTTTGGGTGTGTTAACTTTCTGCTGAGATGCAATCAGTGTATTCTACAGTCCCAGCCAACTGGGGCAAATATAATTGGTAAAATCTCTAATGAGGAAACTGCAGCCAGTCGTGAGGCTCCAGTTTTAGACAACCGAGGAGTATGAAGTCATCATTTCATTGGGATTACTTCCAGGTCCACTCTTATCCAGAGAGGGAGTACCTGTTAAGGTCCCAGAGATCTGTTTTAAAATTATTTGTATTGGATAGGAATACCTGGAACCATATTACTATGTGTAGACAAATTATTAAATAGAGTTTTTTTTTCTTCTTAATATTATAATTTATCCTTGATTAGCTGGTATATCTTATTCTATTGTTCATCAAGTATATATTTTATCTTTAGAATATATCAGTTTCTTTATTCCTACCCTGGCAAAATTTAGTCAGTTTAACATTTTAAAGATAAACTTATCTAATTTGAAATATGAATTTAACAGCATGATATAAAATAACAACCACTGCTAGATATCTATTTATGATACACTATACCAAACAGGTGCATCAGGATGGTCATGTTCAGATACAGAAAATGAAGGCTAATGCTTATAAAAACCATTCTGAAATTCCTTTAAAGCCAGTGGAGGTCAAGCTGTTTTTTTATCTGGTTCACAAGTGCAATGCCAACAGGCTGTCTTGTTGCAAAGTCCAAATTCTGAATAGAAGAAAAAAATCCTGAAGGCAGACTTATTCCATATTGATCTCAGGTGGTTTCCTAAAAAGGCACCCTGCTAGTATATTAGTTTAGACCATAAGAATAAAGTCCTGCCCTCTGAAAGTCCAACATTGACCACATAGGAGTACAAGTAGCCAAGTGGTTAGAATCTTATACAAATAACGAGTGAAAGACCAATTCATAATTTTACACTGGTAGCCAGAGGGGTTTCTGTAAGAATGTTTTAGTTTTGTGCCTGAACATGAACTGAGAAAATATCAAAAAGGAAGAAAGATATATATATATATATATATATATATATATATATACACACATACATACACACTTTTTTTTCCAAGGAAATTGAGTTTTTTAAAAGACAATGTAACAATTGGGTAAAGGAAAAAAAAAACTAATACCTTTCCCTTAAGAATTTTTGCATTTGCATATAAATTACATCCACCTAAATGTAACTATTATTATGGGACAGAGGGAGTATTGAAAAATGCGGCAAAAAACTTAAAATTGGTCTTTTTCTTGGTTTACAAAACTTAACTAATAAATTTTTTTAAAACTATTGACATATAAAATACAATGTGTATTCATATTTTTTTTTCAAACCTCTCAGCTGCTACAGCAACCCTAGGTAGAAATTCTATGAAATGACATTTTCATTTTTAGGAGATTGTGAAATTGACCCGAAGCAGAAGTTCAGGGAAAGAACATTTCGATGCTAGACAGAGTGCACATATACTACAATGATCCTAGGCTGAAATTTGCCTATTCCAACTATAAGGATACATAAATGTTTTTTGCAATAATTACAAAAATATGTAAATTAATTGTCATAATTTTGTTGACTTGATTCATTATCTGTTTTATGTACAAACATATTTACAGGAATAGGAGAATTAAACATTTTTACTCAATGGTTAGAGTGTTTGCCAAAGGCCCAGGTGACCTGGGTTCAATCCCAGGTCGAGTCATACCAAAGACTCAAAAATGGTACTTGATGCTACCTTGCTTAATACACAGCATTATAAGTTAAGGATCAAGGGTAAAGTGGAGCAATCTAGGGAAAGGAATAGCACCCTCCCCTACACCTTGGTGTAGTAGCTATCGAAAAGGGAGCCTTCGGGTACCCTCGACTAAGGTCACCAACTTTACTTTACCCACTAGACCAATAAGCTGGTTAGAGTGTTCGCCAATGTTCCAGGAGACCAGTTCAATCTCAGGTCGGGTCATAACAAAGACTTTAAAAATGGTACTTGATACCTCTTTGCTTAACACTCAGCACTATAAGGTATGTATCAAGGGTAAAGCAGAGCAATCCAGGGAAAGGAGTAGTGCCCTCCCCTACACACTGGTGTAGTAGCTATTGAAAAGGGAACCTTCAGGTCCCCCTCGACTTTAAAAGATAAGGCAAAGAATAATAAAAGTTCAAAAACTTCAAATCAATGATTTCCCATAAGTTATCACATACTTAACTTAATATTTAGACAGCTCGTTTATCAATATTCAGCTTGATATTTAGACAGTACATTTACACCGATAGGCCAGGGAAACAATAGTTATGAACTTAGAAAAAGGAACTGGTGAATGAAGTTCAATTTCTGATTGATGCTATTCATATTTACCAACCCCTCCGCTCAGGCAGGATATGACACAAGGTCAATTTTTAAGCGGAGTTTAACAGGTTTGAATTCAGAGTTTTCCTTCTCCTAGACTAGTTGCCTCACCAAGGCTGTAGAACCTAGTCTGCCCTTCAATTTACCCATAGCTGGAGGGAGAATAATTGGATTAATACCTTTCCCAAGGGTATTAGTGCTATGTGAAATGCAATCAGTCTCGTCCAGGATTTGAACTTGTGTCGCCGTGTCCATTTCCTACGATGATAACCATTACACCACAGGCACCTCCAAGAATAATGCAGATTGAAACTATTTGAGTTCACTTTATGTTAGGAAAAGCATGAATCCGAATTACCATGACCAGAAAATCCGGTGAACACTTACGCACAACATATGGAAACACTGGACAGCTATTTCAACCTTATTAGGTCTCATCAGCAGTGTATACCGTGATCTCCACCACTGGAAATCAGTTGATTTGGTGTCACTTGTATGTGATATGAATAGTTGGCTCAGTTATAGAGTTTTGGCTCTGCAATCTGTGGTTGCTGGTTCGATCTCCAGTGGTGGAGATCACGGTATACACTGCTAATGAGACCTGAAAAAGCTGTCCAGTGTTTCCGTATGTCGTGTGTAACGGTTCACCGGATTTTCTGGTCATGGTAATTCAATTCACAATATAATTCCTCCACTTAAAAAAGAAAAATAAACAAAGCATGAATCCATCTTTTAGAGCCCCCAGCTCTAAACAAAATAGTAAAATGTATAGAACTTTCTAACCATGGTATGGCAACCAGTCTAGGAGAAGAATATATCTGAATCAAAATCATAAGGAGGAAGCTGAAAGACTTTCTAACATAGTCTTTGATTTAATTTTGGCAATTCCTGTGATAACAGGTATGTTTAGTAGAACAGTTAACAGAGGAAATGGAATGTTAATTCTCTTGGGAAAAGCGTGAATCCATGTTCTCCCCCATTTTATAGGTTAATAGTAGGACAGACTGTGTTTGTTTAGCCTTGATAATACAACCAGTCTAGGTGGTGGAAAATTCAGAATTCAAGCCAACTATACTTCACTTAAAAATTGACCATGTAATATCCTGTCCATGGCAGAAGGGCTGAGTAAATACAAATTCCATGGGTCAAATTTTAAATGATTTTACCCTTCCTTTGGACAATATCTGTGGTATGAAGGAGAAAACATTTTCTGTGTAGGCAACAGCTTATGTTTCATGAAAAAATCTATCCTGGTTTAAGATTACAAGTGGAGAGTCCCAGGAAGTGCACTTAGTGTAATGTTTATCATCTTAGGAAAAGGACATGATGATGAGAGCTTAAATCCTGCATAAGGACATTTGCATTTCATTTCACAATAATGGTCTGCAGAAAGGCATGAATAAATCTGGTCTTTCCTCTGGCTATAAGTAAATTGCATGGTAGATTGTGTTTTTTAGCTTTAGTTAGGCACCAGTTTAAGAGAAAGAAAACAGAATTCGAACTAACTTTATTCAGCTTGAAAATTGATCATATAACACATCCAGTATAAGGTGGTGAGTAAGGGTAAATGTATATAATTGAGGGTCCCCAAGAATATTTTCAAAATGAAACTTTAAAAAAAAAAAGAAAGAAATACATTCATTTTCACAAAGGTAAAAAAGAATTGAAATTCAAACATTTTCTTTCTTGGAAACAAATTTCCTAAGCATCCATAAATTCTAAGTTTTTGGAAACATCATTTTCTATTGCAATCAGAGCAAATCTTTTGGGGCCTTTTGTTGTTGTTGTTTTCATCATAAATCCATTTACATTCTTGCTTTCTCTCGGTGAAACACTTTTTTCCAGTTGCTTTAGTTATCCTTAAAAGTAAATCCATTGTGCTATTCGACATAAGGGAAAATAAGCCATGAATCCACTGTTTACTACAAAAGGTAAACCCTAGAGGGCTTTGAGTTGGCAGATACTCCAACACTGCAAACCCTAAAGGCCATACATTAATTCAGAGGAAAACTTAAGCTTGTATTCAAAACCAGGTACAGATTCCCTTCACTAATGGTTTGATTTTTATTTTTGATGGCTTATCAATTCCTTATGGGTTATTCAATACGAAAATTTTGATTTCAAAATGTTTGATGACAATTAAATATATTTTCAATGTTTCATTGCATTTTTAATTGCCCCCACTTCCCACCTTTTTAAAGATTTAAAAAAAAAAAAAATTGTCTATATCATTTGTTTGCTCACAGTTCTATGAACTATCTAATACAAATGATGAGCACACAGTGCTATATCAAGTATTCCTATCTAATACAAATAATTTTTTACACCATTATATGGTTTCCAGTAACTACTTGAGTGAGTCAAAAGTTTTGGTAACATGAAACATGATTTGACAGCTCAGGATGTTTTCGTAGGTCATGAAGGTGATAAAAACACAGGAGTGTAAAATGCCAAGCTTGCTTGATACTATCTAAGCTTTAATTGTTGAGTTTACCTCTATGGCTTGGCGCATAACCTTGGAATCTATTGTTGTAGGCCTACCTGAATTTACCTGAGGTTCTTGCAATCCAATCAAAATTTCTTCGACTAGCTGGTTAGAGAAATTGATCAATTGCACTTTCTCCTTTCACAAAAAAATTTTTTTTTTTTTTGGTTAATTCTGCAGCATTATGGCCTAGTTCAAACCCGAATTACATAAGTTTCAAAATTCATTCCAGTTTATCTGTGTGGCTTTCAAATCACACATGAACTGAAGCAATGCACAATGTGTCAGCACACCAACTAACACAATACTATCAACTACAGCAGACACCTTTAACTTCTTTGGACACATATGCGCCACAAACTAGTTTGTAGCAAGGTTGCAAAACTTGATTCATCATCAAGACATACTGACAGCATGGATTTCCTTGACTCTCTGGCCATCCATCCTTATTGGCCATGAATCTTGGTAGATCCTATAGATGGTATCCATATTGAATAATGACCATTTGTTTAGCATTTGGTTATATGGTTTCAAGTATTCCTATCTAACACCATCAATTTGCAAGTAATTAGATAGTTTAAAGTAACTAGTAATAACCCAAAGCAAGCAATTATAACTTCCAGTAACTATTCAAAATACATATAGTTTCTTTATTCAATGGCATATCAACCTTCATAGGTTTTTGAATTCCAAAGCCAGCCTTCTAAAAAAACAGTAGTGATACTATTTAACCTATAGCAGGAGTGGTGGTGAAAAGGTTCATACTTTTCCTCAAGGGTATGAGTCTGAAAGTGAATGTAATAGCATGACTAAATTTTATAGAAATATCATTCAAGTGGACTTGAGTTTGAACTTACTTCAAGGCTGCTGTTCAGCACTTTTGCCATTTCACCACAGAGACTCTCCCACAAGTAACTATTCTTAATACTAATAATTTAAACACAGTTATATGGTATCAAGTATTATCTAATACAAATAATTTTCAAACAATATTTTGATCCAAAGATGGGACCCCAACAGGAAATACCTATCCAGGTAGGAGTGGACCTGGGAGTAATGGCAATGAAGGAGTACTCAGGTACTGTCCAGAGGCCTCACCACCAGATGCAGTTTAGTGTCATACTCAAGAGACCCATTTTGGTCAGTGGAGGGAGTCTTACCTCCTTTACAAGGGACACAGCAGAGTCTAAGCACCACTAACAGGGCTGTTGAGCCAGCCGTGATCCCTGGGTTGCAGACCTGAAAGTTCATACCTTAATCCAGTAGAAAACTTGTGCAGATTCACTTTCTTGTGATTACTCAATGCTTTTATATATCTACTGTAAATTTTTAACCCAAATTTCTCTAATTTTTAAAGACTGAATAAACTGATAAGTTTGAACCTAAGACATTGTATTCTAATTGTATTTATTATGTTCTAAATTTTATAGAAATGTCATTCAAGCGGACTAGAAATTAACTTCTATGTTAGATTGTGAGATACTTACAATGAAAGTATGGTAGCTTATCAAATATTAAGTTTACAGTAGAAAATTACTGACCAAAAAAATAACATGAAATTCAAAGTTAAACAGAAACATTTACAGCAGACTGGGCTCTTTAGCTTGGTATAGCAACAAGTTTAGGAGAAGGAAAACTGAATTGAACCTGTTGAACTCCACTTAAAAATTGACCTTGACTCACATCATATCAATGAGGGGGGGGTTGGTAAATACATATACAGCAACATGAAGGAAACCACATGAAAAATTAACCTTATGACACATCTTGCTCATAGTGGAGGGGTTGGACAAAGAAATACAGGAACATAAGGAACAAGATAAACAAAATTTATTGTTAGAATAAATTTATTACATTTAAACAGTTTGAATAAGTGAAATGACTTAGAAAATTAGAATAAAAAAAAAAACTCTTGATTAATTTGAATAAAAAATATACCTATAACAAGCACTAAATTTCATTTATAGAAAATTTACAAAAATTGCTTAATACATATTTCAGATACTATTAACATCTTAGAAATGGGGGTGAAACTCTCTATAGCCTCAACATCTTACAAATGGGGGTGGAACTCTCTATACTATCAACATCTTACAAATGGGGGTGGAACTCTCTATACTATCAACATCTTACAAATGGGGGTGGAACTCTCTATACTATCAACATCTTAGAAATGGGGGTGGGACTCTCTATACCCTCAACATCTTACAAATGGGGGTGGAACTCTCTATACTATCAACATCTTACAAATGGGGGTGGAACTCTCTATACTATCAACATCTTAAGAAATGGGGGTGAAACTCTCTATAGCCTCAACATCTTACAAATGGGGGTGGAACTCTCTATACTATCAACATCTTACAAATGGGGGTGGGACTCTCTATACTATCAACATCTTACAAATGGGGGTGGAACTCTCTATACTATCAACATCTTACAAATGGGGGTGGAACTCTCTATACTATCAACATCTTACAAATGGGGGTGGGACTCTCTATACAATCAACATCTTACAAATGGGGATGGAACTCTCTATACCCTCAACATCTTACAAATGCGGGTGGAAATTTCTATACCCTCAACATCTTACAAATGGGGGTGGAAATCTCTATACTATCGACATCTTACAAATGGGGGTGGAACTCTCTATACCCTCAACATCTTACAAACGGGGGTGGAACTCTCTATACTATCAACATCTTACAAATGGGGGTGGAACTCTCTATACCATCAACATCTTACAAATGGGGGTGGAACTCTCTATAGCCTCAACATCTTACAAATGGGGGTGGAACTCTCTATACTATCAACATCTTACAAATGGGGGTGGAACTCTCTATACTATCAACATCTTACAAATGGGGGGTGGGACTCTCTATATCCTCAACATCTTACAAATGGGGGTGGAACTCTCTATACTATCAACATCTTACAAATGGGGGTGGAACTCTCTATACCCTCAACATCTTACAAATGGGCGTGGAACTCTCTATAGCCTCAACATCTTACAAATGGGGGTGGAACTCTCTATAGCCTCAACATCTTACAAATGGGGGTGGAACTCTCTATACTATCAACATCTTACAAATGGGGATGGAACTCTCTATACTATCAACATCTTACAAATGGGGGTGGAACTCTCTATACTATCAACATCTTACAAATGGGGGTGGGACTCTCTATACGATCAACATCTTACAAATGGGGGTGGAACTCTCTATACTATCAACATCTTACAAATGGGGGTGTGACTCTCTATAGCCTCAACATCTTACAAATGGGGGTGGAACTCTCTATACTATCAACATCTTACAAATGGGGGTGGAACTCTCTATACCCTCAACATCTTACAAATGGGGGTGGAACTCTCTATACTATCAACATCTTACAAATGGGGGTGGAACTCTCTATACCCTCAACATCTTACAAATGGGGGTGGAACTCTCTATACCCTCAACATCTTACAAATGGGGGTGGAACTCTCTATACTATCAACATCTTACAAATGGGGGTGGAACTCTCTATACTATCAACATCTTACAAATGGGGGTGGAAGTCTCTATACTATCAACATCTTACAAATGGGGGTGGGACTCTCTATACTATCAACATCTTACAAATGGGGGTGGAACTCTCTATACTATCAACATCTTACAAATGGTGGCGGAACTCTCTATACTATCAACATCTTACAAATGGGGGTGGAACTCTGTATACCCTCAACATCTTACAAATGGGGCTGGAACTCTCTATAGCCTCAACATCTTACAAACGGGGGTGGAACTCTGTATACCCTCAACATCTTACAAATGTGGGTGGAACTCTCTATACTATAAACATCTTACAAATGGGGGTGGAACTCTGTATACCCTCATCATCTTACAAATGGGGCTTGAACTCTCTATACTATCAACATCTTACAAATGGGGGCGGAACTCTGTATACCCTCAACATCTTACAAATAGGGGTGGGACTCTCTATACTATCAACATCTTACAAATGGGGGTGGAACTCTCTATACTATCAACATCTTACAAATGGGGGTAGAACTCTGTATACCCTCAACATCTTACAAATGGTGGTGGAACTCTCTATACTATCAACATCTTACAAATGGGGGTGGAACTCTCTATACTATCAACATCTTAAAAATGGTGGCGGAACTCTCTATACTATCAACATCTTACAAATGGGGGTGGAACTCTCTATACCCTCAACATCTTACAAACGGGGGTGGAACTCTCTATACCCTCAACATCTTACAAATGGGGGTGGAACTCTCTATACCCTCAACATCTTACAAATGGGGGTGGAACTCTGTATACCCTCAACATCTTACAAATGGGGGTGGAACTCTCTATACCCTCAACATCTTACAAACGGGGGTGGAACTCTCTATACTATCAACATCTTACAAACGGGGGTGGAACTCTCTATACCCTCAACATCTTACAAATGGGGGTGGAACTCTGTATACCCTCAACATCTTACAAATGGGGGTCAGACTCTCTATACTATCAACATCTTACAAATGGGGGTGGGACTCTCTATACTATCAACATCTTACAAATGGGGGTGGGACTCTGTATACCCTCAACATCTTACAAATGGGGGTAGAACTCTCTATACTATCAACATCTTACAAATGGGGGTGGGACTCTCTATACTATCAACATCTTACAAACAGGGGTGGAACTCTCTATACTATCAACATCTTACAAACGGGGGTGGAACTCTGTATACCCTAAAAATCTTACAAATGGGGGTGGAACTCTATACCCTCAACATCTTACAAATGGGGGTGGAACTCTATACCCTCAACATCTTACAAATGGGGGTGGGACTCTCTATACTATCAACATCTTACAAATGGGGGTGGGACTCTCTATATCCTCAACATCTTACAAACGGGGGTGGGACTCTCTATACCCTCAACATCTTACAAATGGGGGTGGAACTCTCTATACTATCAACATCTTACAAACGGGGGTGGAACTCTCTATACCCTCAACATCTTACAAATGGGGGTGGAACTCTCTATACCCTCAACATCTTACAAACGGGGGTGGAACTCTCTATACCCTCAACATCTTACAAATGGGAGTGGAACTCTCTATACCCTCAACATCTTACAAATGGGGGTGGAACTCTCTATAGCCTCAACATCTTACAAATGGGGGTGGGACTCTGTATACCCTCAACATCTTACAAATGGGGGTGGGACTCTGTATACCCTCAACATCTTACAAATGGGGGTGGGACTCTGTATACCCTCAACATCTTACAAATGGGGTCGGGACTCTCTATATCCTCAACATCTTACAAATGGGGGTGGAACTCTCTATATCCTCAACATCTTACAAATGGGGGTGGAACTCTGTATATCCTCAACATCTTACAAATGGGGGTGGAACTCTGTGTACCCTCAACATCTTACAAATGGGGGTGGGACTCTCTATACTATCAACATCTTACAAATGGTGGTGGAACTCTCTATAGCCTCAACATCTTACAAATGGGGGTGGGACTCTCTATAGCCTCAACATCTTACAAATGGGGGTGGAACTCTGTATATCCTCAACATCTTACAAATGGGGGTGGAACTCTCTATACTATCAACATCTTACAAATGGGGGTGGAACTCTCTATATCCTCAACATCTTACAAATGGGGGTGGAACTCTCTATACTATCAACATCTTACAAATGGGGGTGGAACTCTCTATACTATCAACATCTTACAAATGGGGGTGGAACTCTCTATACTATCAACATCTTACAAATGGGGGTGGAACTCTCTATACTATCAACATCTTACAAATGGGGGTGGAACTCTCTATACTATCAACATCTTACAAATGGGGATGGAACTCTCTATACCCTCAACATCTTACAAATGGGGGTAGAACTCTCTATACTATCAACATCTTACAAATGGGACGGAACTATACCATCTAACATATGGTATAATTGATATTCATACTAATATTAAATAGCATATACATTATTTTTGCAAAATCTCAATGCATATTATTAAAAGGAACTTTAAAAACTTTTCTCCATGATAAATTCTGGCAGGTATTGAGTAAAACATTTGGTAAGAAGAATCTTCTTCATTCTCAGTAAAGGAAGAAGTGACTCTGAAAATTGAAGGAAGAAGAGCCAGATCAAATTTTTTATTAGTGGTGAATTTGATTGCATTTGAACAATTATCTCCATGATTAGTGCTTAAAATAATAAAATAATTTGTAAGAAGAAAAAATAGAATTTGCTTTTTTTTTGTTAAGTGGGAAGAATATTAAGTGGCGTTAACATAATTTCTGTTTCTTTTGGATGTTTTTTTCTCAACTTCAACAACATCCAATAGTGTAGTTCAAAGAAGATAAATATATTTACCCTTTTGAACATAAATCCACAAGGAAAATCATTCTTATGTTTGTGCACAGATGATGAAACTGTGACAGTTAAAAAATGAGGGTTGCTGGCAGCTCTGATAAACTTTTTTAAAAGTTCTTTAAATTCAATAGAGCAGAAAAAGTAAAGGGAAAAAATAAAAGTTTAAAGAAAAAAAAGTGAGAAAAAGTGAGAAAAAAAATGTTTGTCAAAAGCTTCAAATTAGGATTTCTAATTCTCCAAATTTAAACTAACATCTCAAAACGTTTTGATAACATTTAGGGATAAGATTAATGAAACAAACTGAAGCAAGTTAGAAAAAAGTCAACATTTTCTTGAATAAATTTTCATTGTTTCTTCAAGTTTTAAAATTAAGAATTTTAATTATTCAATAAGTCAGATAAGTATTCCTCATCTTTGTTTTTTATTTTTTGTTGAATATGTTCTTCAACCTTTTGTAGCATTGAGTAATTCACGAATGTTACACTGTATTTACTTATTTTTGTTCCTCGTCAGCTAAAACATTATTATTGATTATCTAGGACTAACAGTCCAGACAAAAAAAGAAAAAAAAAAAAAAAAAAAAAAAAAATCAAATTAATAAATCTTTTAAAGTATCATTTAAATTAGAAAAAATATTTCAACAAAATTCCTTAAAGCTTTTTTACTGAACAATATTAACTTCATAAAATAATATAAAACAATAGCAGAAATATCTATCTATATTTGGTTAGTGATAAGACATAGATCATAGTTTTTTTTTGTTTTATATAATAATGATGAAAAAAATGAAAGAAAGAAAAGAAAAAAGTGGAAATGAAAAAGAAAAAAGAGA
This sequence comes from Sepioteuthis lessoniana, assembly GCA_963585895.1. Taxonomy (NCBI): domain Eukaryota; kingdom Metazoa; phylum Mollusca; class Cephalopoda; order Myopsida; family Loliginidae; genus Sepioteuthis; species Sepioteuthis lessoniana. The sequence goes on from CAUZXS010002149.1 coordinate 62,452, forward strand.
AAAAGGATAAAAGAAGAAAAGAAAGGAAAAAGAAGAAAAAAGAGAAAAAAGAAAAGAAAAGAGAGAAGAAAAGAAAAGAAAAGAACAAGAAAAAGAACAAGAAAAAGGAAAAAAAAGAAAAAGGAAAAAAAGAAAAGGAAAAGAGAAAAAGAAAAAAGAAAAGAAAAGAAAAAGGTAGAAAGTTATAGAATTATTGTGAAAAATTGTAGACAAATTCATGGCATCTTCAATGTATTTTCAATTTATTTTTCAGCAATTTTCAAAAACCAAGATAAATTATAGCCAGTGTAGATGAGCACTTCAGGAAGTATATATTAAATTCACCTACAGTTTCCACTGGATTCAGATAAAAACTGTGTTGAGCCAAGTTAAGTGAAGGACAGCCAAACCTTTAAGAAAGCAACACCCTACAAAACAGTAGCTATATAGCCAATTCTCATTTTATGGCCCATCCAAGTAACAAGAACAAAACATGTGGGAGAAGTAAGGATAAATTCATAAGGGATGTACTCCAACGTACTACAACCCATGGACACACCAGTGTTTGCTGACCAGGAAAACTTACATTCATCAACTCCATGTGGACATGAGATACAATCTAGAAGACCTGCAAAGAGGAACGACTAATAGGAACAAATGGTGAGAGAGTTTCAAGGGAATCCATGCTGAAGTCACACCTAGATGAGATATAGATAAGTTGGAGTTTTGGGGAAAAATTTTAGCTACATTCATAGCATCTCTAAAGTATTTACAAAAATTTTTTCTGATATGATAAAAAACCAAGATGCATTATAACCAGTGTAGGTGAGCACTTCAGGGTGTATATTTAAGTTCACGTACAGTTTCGATTGGATTTAGATAAAAACTATGTTGAGCCAATCTAAGTGAAGGACAGCCTAACTTTTCATCATTTTAACATTCTTTCGGCAAACTAGGAAAGCTAATTCTTTGAAATAATGACTGCCAGAGGGAGCTTAGGACCTGGGGTTGCAAATAACAACATTGGGGAAATGTGGCTAACAGTGTCAGTAAGTTTCTGATAACAGCTGGTCACAAAGCTCACTTTCTCAGCAGACCAACTTATTGCCAGAGGCTAAGCCTGAGGCAACACTCATTAATTACTATTCTGCCACTTATTTTAAGAGCATTATAAATATTAATCCTGACCCATGAGGCCAGCAGCCATTTTGAATATTAGATCCGCTCTAGTCATCCAATCGTTTTATTCCCTTGTCCCAAGGCAAACATCACTTCCTACCCTGCAGTAAATTGTTGGAATTAATCTGCGGTAACTTGTTGACAAAATGAAGGTGTTTCTGAGGACTAATATCCTTATCTTTGTTAAGTCATTTTTTTTTATCATCCAAAATGTTGTTTTTTTAAATCAGGTCAAATGACCATGTTGACAATATTCTAGAATCTATTTTACTTTCATTCATATCCTGATCTTTATATACTCGGTCGAGTTAGAAGTTTTGCAATTATCAGAATTATAATGGTTTACGGGAAATGTTACTAGTATTTGCTGTTTGGGAGGATATTTAGATATATCCCAACTCACCAAGTCCCTAATGCTAATATGCATTAGTGTATCCGTTGATACATTAAAACTGAATAAATAGAATAGATAAATAACTCATGAACAGAAGACATTTAATGTATACATGTATAAAAATCCATAAGTATTTTGAGAATATTATAATAATACACAAACTAATGAATTGTGCACCGAGTTCCAAAGTCAAGGAGAGCATGAAGAAGGTGTACTAAACTGGTGAAAGTCTTACTTGTCTGCTGTGTTTTCATTTTAATGGCAAAGTGAATAAAGGTATCTTGGTTGAGTTAGAGATAAAGTCTTTTCTGTATAATGAACAGAGTTGGAAGGCTCCGAGAGCAAGAGGAGAAGAGAGGTCTTAACGGTTCAAAAAACAGGAACCAAAAGAGACTGATTTGAATTACAAGATTGAAATGATGTCTGAAGACTATTGTCTCCCTACACAATATTTTGCTAATGTGAGGCACAATTTGGCAGCCCTGAATACTTTTGGCAATGTTGTGAAAGTGATGAACCACATTTGACTTTAAGATGCTGAGTCTGCATGTTACTTGTTATTTTTGCATCTATATGATGTAAACCAAAAAAAAAATTCTTTGTTGATAGTAGTCAACAATCAAGTCTGACGCTTACTGGCAGAGTAATCTTTCTTCTCTCCTCCTCTCCCACTTCTCCTTTCTTTGCTTCATCTGTCTGTCTCTCTGTCTCGCTACTTGGACAAACTGCCTCCTCCCAGATCTGCCATAGTTTTTACCATTTATTGAGGCCAAACCCTATCCATCCGGGCACTTAACAACATAATGCTAAAACAAATCAAAAGGGTGGAAAAGAAGGAATGCTCTCTTCCTCTCCCCTAAGTCGTCTGTTTCTGGTTCAATTCAGAGTCTGTCTCTCTGACAGACAACACATAGTGTGACCCTTATCCTTTTTTATTGCAGGTTAGCATGATGGCTACTACACTATGACTTAGAGAACAGCTTTGGAATCCATGCTTTTAGGTATATCTGACCTTGCCAGAAAAAAATTTCTTGAACCATCTCGTTACTAGACTGTGATCAACTGCACCTACACCTTTCTTAAAAGAAATGTTTTTGGCTGTTTCTATGGCATTTTGACCCGGTTCAAACTCATAAAGCACAAGTTCCCAAATTAGACTATGTTGCACATAGTGCAGCTTTCAAATCCTAGAGTGAAGCAATGCACAACATGTACCCTAACTACCATGATACTACTAGCCACGACATGTACCCTAACTACTATGATACTACTAGCCACAACATGTACCCTAACTACCATGATACTACTAGCCACAACATGTACCCTAACTACCATGATACTACTAGCCACAACATGTACCCTAACTACCATGATACTACTAGCCACGACATGTACCCTAACTACCATGATACTACTAGCCACAACGTGCACCTTGAACAGTTTCATTCATGTGATGAATGTGCCATATATCAAAATATTGCAAACTTTTCACTCAACCCAGTATTTAAAAATTCTTTTTTTGTTTTGAATGTTTCGACTTAAATGTATAAAAATGGTTTTTACTTTATTGGAATTAATTCAAATACACTTGTAAGTCAAAGGAAATATTCACAATTCGAAAAAAACAGCAAAAATAATAAAATGAGAATTAGGACTAAAATAGATGATTTTATAAATTACAATAAGAAATTTTTACTAGTTTTATTTTTCCAGCAGTGTAGACAATTAAGAACACCAATTGGGGAAACTGGTGGTATAATCATTAGTTACTTAGCAAGCTGGGCTAACAGACCATTATTAGTGAATTAAATTCTCACTAGGTGTCCTATACTTCTAGCTTTGTGCTAAACTTAGCTAACCTAAGTAACTTACAATGAAAAGCTCAAAGTGAACTTTGAAGAAAAATTATCATTATTAATGAATTCAATTCTCACTTGGTGTCTCTAAAATTTTCAGGCAGGACTAATCATCTTAACTGAAAAGATAACTTTTTTTTATAACAGCTAGCTGGACCAAAAGAAATTTTGTGAGTACTGACAACTAAAATTATGTATAATCTCTTGCCACTACTTTCCTCTCATCCCTTTTCATACTTTCCTGTATCCCTTCAATGTCTTTGCTTAAATGTTATATGAATGTGGATTAGTTTCAAATACAAAAAAATGAAATAAGGAATTGACATTTTCAACTGTATCCTCTCTTTTATTTATCTTTTACTCTATATCTCCATAAAGATCTCTGGCATATGTACATACCATTTTCATCTTATTTTCTCTGACTTTCTTTTTACTTTTCCTCCTTCACACGCACTTCCTTATTTCTCTTTCCTTCACTTCCTCCACTTCATTCCCCCTCCCATGCTTTCCTATTTTTTTTCTGTTTAATATTAATATGGCACTTTCTCAGTCAGAAAATAATTAATTTCAACTCACAAAGACCAAAACACTGATTAGATACTACACTTTGATCCTAATCAGTAACATATACTGGTCATACATACAAACAAGTTGAATAATGATATATGTTCTTCAGAAAATATAGGTACTTTCATCTCAGAAAGACCAAGAATTGGACACTTTGATCATGTGGGGGTGCATTTAGCCTAATGGTTACTGTCATAAGAAAATGGAATAGTGACCCAATTCAACTTCTGGACAAAGCAGTTCTATTTCAAACAATTCAGTTTAGCATAAGTGCAGTTTAATCGTCAAAAATGTTTCTTTTTCAAGCTATTCAGTTTAGTCAAACAGGTCTCATTCAAACAATTCAGTTTAGTATAAATATGTAGTTTAAATATCAAAACGGTCCTATTTTAACCAATTTAGTTTAGCACAAGTATGCAGTTTAAATGTCAAAGCAATCCCATCTCAACCAACATGATTTAGTTCTATTTGACCCATAGATAGGATCCTATCAAGTGCTACCACTCCGAGTAAGAGTGGACCTGGGAGTGATGATATTGAAGGGGTACTCTGCATTCCTCAAAGCTCCAGCATTACTGGAACCTCACCATCAGATTGTTTAGTGTCATATCCAGGACACTAGTTGTGGCGGTGGGGAAGTCATCACCCTTCAGCCGAGAAGCAGTCGGAGTATTCTACAGCTCCAGCTGAATGAGCAATTTAATTGAAATAAGAAAACATTAAAGATAAAGAGCAGCTGTGAGAAAATGAATTACATCCAAATATTAAAAATAAAAAAAATACAAAGATTAGGATATTAGTCCAAAATGGCACAAACTGTAGCACCAAGCTTTCTTGATAGACAGTTTTTGAAAAAAACTGACACAGCTAATTATAACCATACAAGAAAGGAAAATATTTCTAACTTTGTTGTTCGGTTGAGGTTATTTCTAGATTCTGGTAACAGTGATTTATTGGCGGTCAGCTTAATGCCCTCTTGGCAAAGACACGGGTGTGAAAGACAACATGAAGGTGTGAATTATCACCTGATTGTGGACCCAGGGGTAGGGCTTGGAGTCTTAGTGAGGTAGAACGAACTACAGAGAATTTACTTGGGCTAGTCAAAAATTTTTCAATAGTTTGCTAACGTGCTAGTTCCTGGAGCATATATAACAATTCAAGCCATGAAAGGTACCCACTTTTGTTGGTCGTATCATAGAAGTGGATGTGTTGTCATGTACATTGCTTCATTCGGTTTGTGTTGGTCGTATCATTGTAGTGAATGTGTTGTCATGTGCATTACTTCATTTGGTTTGTGTTGGTCGTATCATAGAAGTGGATGTGTTGTCATGTTCATTGCTTCATTCGGTTTGTGTTGATCGTATCATAGAAGTGGATGTGTTGTCATGTGCATTGCTTCATTCAGTTTGTCTTGGTCGTATCATAGAAGTGGATGTGTTGTCATGTGCATTGCTTCATTCGGTTTGTGATTTGAAAGCGGCACAAGAACATGCAATCTAATCTAATTTAGGACTTATGCTTTCCAAATTTGAACTGGGCTCTAACATTACAGCAGCAACCCCCAAAAAAGTGTGTATTGTGTGATAGGTAAAGGTGCAATTCATCATTGTAATCAGATGATTGATAAAAATTTGGCTTAGGCTGCCAGAGCCTCGATAATCAAGCAAGGTCAAGTGATTCTATAACCATGGATTCCAAGGCAGTGCTCCAAGCCATAAAGGCAAATTCAGTGAATAACCCTCGGAGAGTATCAGGCGAACTCAGTATCTTACAGTTCAATATAGTTTGTCACCTTCACTATCTTAGCAAAAGCATCCAGAACTGCTGAATTGTGCCTTGTGTACTACAAAAATATTGCAAAATATCTGACTCACTCTAGTGTGACAAAGATTTTGTTTATAATTCTTCTAAAATCTTAAGGTTCCTGATGGTCAGAATTTTAAGGAATTGTGTTGGTCTAATTTCAAAGTTTTCGGGGGCAAATTACAGCATTAGACTTCTTAAGTCAGAGAACATAATTATATATTTCTCAGTTATACATATAAAATGCAAGAAATGCATTTCCACAGAAAAAAATGAAAGAAAAGTCTCCCATGTGAAATGCAAGAAATGTCTCCCCATGTGAAATGCAAGAAATGTCTCTCCAAATAAAATTCAAGAAATGTCTCCCCAAATTAAATGCAAAAACTGTCTCCCCATGTGAAATGCTAGAAATGTCTCTCCATGTAAAATGCAAGAAATGTATCTCCACACAAAAAAAAAAAATGCAAGAAATGTCTCCCCATGTAAAATGTAAGAAATGTCTCCCCAAATAATCCCATTTCCATATTTTGTATATCTTAATCTATGAAGTTGATTTCTTAAGCATAGCTTAGTTGTGGCACAAAGCCAGAATTATGATTCATTAATTTTAATGGTATGTAAACATATCTAGGGTTATTTTAAGTGTAGAGATTAGGGAACTGTATTCATTACACACTCATATTTACATTTTTTATGTAGTTGTTTTTTTGCACACAGGTATATATGAAATTTTCCAATTTAATACAATTTGTACATGGTTGTATGGTTTCAAGTATACTAATAATCGTTTTTATTTAATAATAGTTCTTTGCTCGCACAAATGGTTTCAACTAAATAATGATAATCCTTAGTAAACAATTATAGCTTCAAATAACTCTTCTTAATACAAATAATTTACAGTTATTAGTATCAAGTATTCCTATCCAATACAACTAATTTACAGTTATTAGTATTAAGTATTCCTATCCAATACAAATAATTTACAGTTATTAGTATCAAGTATTCCTATCCAATACAAATAATTTACAGTTATTAGTATCAAGTATTCCTATCCAATACAAATAATTTGCAGTTATTATATCAAGTATACAAATAATTTACAGTTACATGGCATCAAGTATTTTAACTGAATACAAACAATTTTTAAACAGATCTATTTGAACTATACATGAGATCCTAACTGGTACTACCACTCCTGGCCACAGTAGACTTAAGAATAATGCCAATAAAGGAGTACTCCTCTGCAAGGTATACAATCAAGTATATTCTAAGCCCCACTGAAAGTGTGAATAGTTTAGCTGATAAAGCAGCTCATGTGGATAAGCAAGTTTCCCCATGATAAAATGAAGATGCAAATTTGAATCTCACAAGGAACTTATTGTCTCCGATACATAGAGTTCTTTGCTCCCATAGAAATAACCTAAGCGAGTAGCAATAAAAAGCAACAAAAACAAAAAAAATATGAGTCAAAACAAAAATATATGAGTTGAAACAAAAAAAAATATGAGTCAAAACAAAAAAGATATGAGTCGAAACAAAAAAAATATGAGTCAAAACGAAAAAAATACGAGTCAAAACAAAAAAAAATGAGTCGAAAAAAAAAAAACGAGTCAAAACGAAAAAAATACAAGTCAAAATAAATAATAAAATTCAGGAACATAAAGATAAGAATCAACAATGAAATCCTGGAAACAGTGCTGGGAAAATCCAAAGAATAAATTGAAGCACTACTGACATTTGATTAGAATACTTAGAAGAGTCCTGGAGAACTGGGGAGACTTGTTGTCACTTAGAATTCAGTTTCTAAGTGTGTGAAAAACTCATTCATCTTTCTCTCTTTTTCTATCTGAAAGAAAGAGAGTGGAAAAATTAGAAATCCAAAGAGGAAATTAAGACTTTCCTGACCACAACACATCTGAGATTGATTAGAAGCATCTTGGAGACCCAAGAAGGATTGCTGTCACTTCAATTACTTCTGGCAGGAAAAACTCACAATTCAACCATTGGATGAAAGAAGTCTTAGATTTTTAAAAGATTCACCATTTACAATTCTTTTTCACTCTCTCTAACCTCTGGTAATACCCATAACTAAGACTGGAGGATACACTGGCTACATTTCTGCAGGCAGGTGAGACCAACACTTCCAACCTGACAAATGTTCTGGACATGACATTAAGCCATTTGATGGCAAAGTTCCATTGCCACTACTCCCAAGTCCACTCTGACCTGAAGTGATAGCACCTGATAGGGACAAATAGAACTATTTGACTACTTAAACTGTGTGCAAACAAATGACCTATGTTGAATTAAATTGTTTGAAATAGAACTGTTTACCATTCAACTGTGTGTAAACAAATGACTTACATTTAATTGAATTGTTAGTGATACATAGCAATACTTGGAGCAATTTAACTGTTTGCTAACGAATAAGTAATGTTGAATAGAATTATCAGTGTAAATTAGCATTCCTGGAAACTCTTTAATTGTGTGCCTAAATTGAATTGTTAGTGTTACAAAGAAATGCTTGAAACCATTTAACACTGTGCAAATAAAACTTTTTATGTTAGATAGCAATACTTGAAACCATTTAGGTGACTTCAAACAAATGATTAATACTAAATAGAACTATTCATGTTAGAATATTTGGAATCATTTAACAGTGTGCAAACAAATTAGCTCTAACTCATTTAAAAATAAGATTACCTACCAACTATTGACTAAGAAATAATATGTATAACCATTTAACTGTATGCAAACAAATGAGCTGGCTCATTTAAAAACATTATCTAGAAACTATGTATTTACAAATCATATATAATATGTATAAAGAGGATTTAGCATCAAATAACCTACAATGGTTGATATGTCATAAAAACCAAACCCAATCATATATATTTAATATATATGTATAAAGAGGATTTAGCATTAAATAACCTACAATGGTTGATATGCTATAAAACCCAACCAAAGCAAACCCTATATATTTAATATATAACCTACAATGGTTGATATGCCATAAAACCAAAGCAAACCATAACTAAGAGAAATTGAGACTGTTCAGATTAAAACTCTGTTAAGATCAATCCTGATACATAGAACTTCAAGAACTGATTTATTGATTTAATGGCATGCCACCTATGTAAGATTATTTTATGCCTACATTTTAGAGAATCACATTCATTGTACATTCATATTCCTTTTTTGTATAGTTGATTCTAATAATTTTTTTTTTTTTGCACATGGTCATATTAAATACAGATAATTTTTAAACAACTATTTGTCTTATACATGGGATCCTATCAAGTATTACCACTCGAGGTCAGAGTGAATCTCTTAGTTATGGCAATCCACATTCCCCAGATCTCCAGGAGTGGAGCCTCATCATCAGATTCAGTTTAGTAACACATGCAGAAGACCTCTTTGGAGAGGGATCTTACCCCCTTTTTCAGGGTATGTAGTCAGCATATTTTAAGCCCTGCCCAAAAAGCAGTTCAAGAACTAAAGAGACTTGCTGTCAATTAGACTTGATTGAAAAACCACGAGTTATTACGATCACTACTTTTGATGAAGAAGGAAAAAAGCGTTAGGTTAAAAGAATGACTATTTACAGTGATTTTGCTCTATTTCTTCTATAGCATCCATCTCTAAGATTGTAGCATTTGCCTTTTGGAGACTCAGAATTTGCCTACTGAAAATATTGGCTGGAGAAAGATTGTAAAAAAGAAACCCCTCATTCACTTGGTAAGACAAAAAAAAAAAATAAATAAATAAAAAATAATGAATCGGAACAAGCAAATTAATTAAGAAAAAAAAAATCTGCTTACAGGATCATGTTACAAAGCTGAATAATAAACTCCTAAGATATATCATCTCTTCAAATGTTAAAAAAAATGGAGAAAAAGAAAAAGAAAAAAGGGAGTTAACTCTTTTTTCTAATTACTTCACATATGGCCCATTTTGCCTCAGGCTAAAAGCTCAAAATAGATCTGCAGCAAGCATTTTTCTCCCCCATCATTCAATTTTTCCAATCTTTCCCTGCTGAACTCTTGTGAGGAAAGACATTTGAGGGGAATTTTAATAACCTTGATCAGGTTAAGATCAGTTTCCAACATCAAACACTTGTTTGACAATTTTACTTATTAGCCATTTCAACAACCAGTTTGTAGATTTATCTACATACACGTGCTGTTATCTTATTCTGATAATCAAGTGTAAGGCTCAACTAGTAAATATGTAGTCTTTTGGATCAACCAGACAAGGTGAAGTCTATAAAACACCATTCCATTTTAATGTAGTCAATTTACTACTTAGAAAATTTACAATTATCCAAGATAGACTAACATATACAAATGTAAATGTCTTGGAAATAAAAATTTACTTTACATTATATATATATATATATATATATATATATATATATATATAGATAGATAGATAGAGAGAGAGTGATGGAGACATATACACGGAGAAAAATAAAGACAGAAAGAGGCAAGAGAGAGAGAGAGAGAGAAAGTGTTAAGGAGGAGGAGAGAAGAAAGAGGAGAGAGAGAGAGAGAGTGAGACACAAGGAGATGATAAGAGAGAAAGAAGAAAGAGAAAATACTGTGGTAAAAATAGGCAAAGAGGAAGAGGAGAGTGAAAGAGAAGCAATAATAAGGAGATAAAGAGGAAGAAGGGAGAAGCAACAGTGAGAGAAAAAGAGGAGAGGCGAGGAGGAGGAGTGTGGCAAGGAGAAGAGAGGTGGGGAGAAGAGGCAAGGAGCAGAAGGGAGAGATAGCAAAGAGCCAAGGAGCAGGAAGGAGAGAGAGAGAAGAGGCAAGGAGCAGAAAGGAGAGAGAGAGAAGAGGCAAGGAGCAGAAAGGAGAGAGAGAGAAGAGGCAAGGAGCAGAAAGGAGAGAGAGAGAAGAGGCAAGGAGCAGAAAGGAGAGAGAGAAGAGGCAAGGAGCAGAAAGGAGAGAGAGAAGAGGCAAGGAGCAGAAAGGAGAGAGAGAAGAGGCAAGGAGCAGAAAGGAGAGAGAGAAGAGGCAAGGAGCAGAAAGGAGAGAGAGAAGAGGCAAGGAGCAGAAAGGAGAGAGAGAAGAGGCAAGGAGCAGAAAGGAGAGAGAGAAGAGGCAAGGAGCAGAAAGGAGAGAGAGAAGAGGCAAGGAGCAGAAAGGAGAGAGAGAGAAGAGGCAAGGAGCAGAAAAGAGGAGGGAGAAGAGGCAAGGAGCAGAAAAGAGGAGGGAGAAGAGGCAAGGAAGAGGAAGAAGAGAGAGAGGGAGCAAAGAAGAGGAAGAAGAGAGAAAGAGAGAGAACAAGGAGCAGGAAAGAGACAGAAAAAAGGCAAGGAGCAGGAAGAAGAGAGAGAAGAGGCAAGGAACAGAAAGAAGAGAGAGCAAGGAGCAGGAAGGAGAGAGAGAAGAGGCAAGGAGCAGGAAGGAGAGAGAGAAGAGGCAAGGAGCAGGAAGGAGAGAGAGAAGAGGCAAGGAACAGGAAGAAGAGAGAGAGAAGGGGGGGCAAGGAGAAAATTTCATCAATTTATTATATATTTACTCCTCCTGCTTAAGAACATTTCAAAAATCTAAACTAATTAAAATGTGATCCCTTAATTAACTAAAAAGATTCTTTGAGTCTTTTGCATGTTTCCCCCCATTAAGTGGTTTCCTTGTAGATATAATTATCTTTGACTATTAAGCCCCAAGTCCCTGAATACAGACATAAAGAAGTTAGCCTATTTCATAGAGCCAATCAAAAGAGAGTCAACTATTTGCTTCACACAAAGCATAAAATGAAGATTTGTATCCCCATTTAAGATCCAACAAATGAGATCTTGTCAGTGCTTGGAAACTGACAGAGATAGATCCAGAATCCAAAAAGATGGCTGAATAGAAATACTCACAGTCTCTCCGCTAGAAAAATGCATGACATTGTGGGTATTAAATTCAAACTGTAACCAACAAGGTCAGAGTGTATGTATTTAACCTTTGTGATAGAAGATGATTTTTTAAGCAGAGTACAGCTGGATTGAATTCAATTTTCTTTCTGTTAGACTGGTTGCCAAATCAAGGCAAAAGAACACAGTGTACCTTACCATTTACTCATAGCAGAGGGGAGAATAGATAGATTCAAGCCTTTCCAAAAGGCATTAGCATAACGTGAAATGAAATAGCCTAATCTAGAATTTGAACTTGGGTCATCAAATCCATTTCCTTATGGGGATATATAGTATACCAAGGAATAGGTGGATAAAAGAAAAGAAAATGCAAAAAGGAAAGAGAAAAGACGAAAAGGAAAGAGAAAAGACAAAAAGAAGAGAAAAGAAAAGAGAAAAAAAACAAAAAAGGAAAAAAAGAAAAGGAAAGAGAAAAGACAAAAAGAAGAGAAAAGGAAAAGAAAAAGACAAAAAGAGAAAAGGAAAAGAAAAAGACGAAAAGAAAGGAAAAAAGGAAAAAGAAAAGACAAAAAGAAGAGAAAAGCAAAAGACAAACAAGAAAGGAAAAAAAGGGAAAGAAAAGAGAAAAGACAAAAAGAAGAGAAAAGGAAAAGAAAAAAGAAGCAAAGAAAAAGAAAGGGCATTAGCATAAGGTGAAATACAAACAGCCAAGACATGAATTTGAACTTGGGTCATCAATTCCATTTCCCTATGAGGATAACTGGCATACCAAAGTCAGAGAATAAACAGATAAAAGAAAAAGAAAGGGAAAAAGAGAAGAGAAAGAGAAAAGAGAAAAGAAAGAGAAAAGAGAAGAGAAAGAGAAAAGAGAAAAAGAAAAAAAACTTAGCATCACAAACATACCCAATACAAATAAAAAAAACAAAAAAAACAACATAATTTGAAAGACAAAAAACTTAAAATGCAAACATATACACTCACAAGAATATACCCAATACTCACCAAAACTTAATTTAACTTATCAATAATTTTCCATTAAAAAGAATTTTTCAGCCCTTCCTAAAATTTTATTCTGAGACTATTAAAAGAACTCATGACCAATTAAGCAGAGAATATTTTTGCAACAAAAAATGATTAGATTTTTTGAAAAGGTGATATTCCAAATTAAGGCATTTTCCTATTGACTGCTCATTGATCAATTCAATGTTAATGTATTGAAACATTGCTAGAAAGCTGGACTCAAGTGCAGATTTGAGTAAAGATTGTGTACGATGATTAAAAGTAAGAACGTAATTGTTTTATTGCTATTGTACTATACCATACAACGTTCAATTCAATTATGTCATTGTTGTAGAAGTCAAATGACTCACCTGCTAACATGGCTGCCTTCTTTAATCTTCTTGTTAAAAGCAAGCCAGACAAGCTTACCTTATATGTAGGAAAGCACCTAATGGGCACCTCTGGTGGTGTAACGATTAGCATGCTAGTCTAGTAAACCTACACTAGTGAGTTTGAGTCTCACTAGGTGCCCCATTCATTCGGCCTTGTGCCACATCGAAGCAAAGAGCTTTATAAATTACTATAGGAGAGCACCTAATGCAGCAGGTGGGTTGGTCTATTTTGCTGGGATGGACCTGCCTGACACATTTGCATGAGTGGTGTCTATTCACCCATGTATTCATCTAGTAAATGGCAATGTGGGCCGCATCAGTCTACTTGTGTGTCGGACCACTTTCAAGTCAACCAATATTCATCAATTGTTTTTTTTTTATATAAGTAAAGTAAAGTTAGCGACCATAGTCGAGGGTGACCCGAAGGCTCCCTTTTCGATAGCTACTACACCAAGGTGTAGGGGAGGGCGCTACTCCATTCCCAGGATTGCTCCACTTTACCCTTGAACCGTACCTTATAATGCTGAGTGTTAAGCAAGGTGGTATCAAGTACCATTTTTAAAGTCTTTGGTATGACTCGACCTGGGATTGAACCCAGGTCTCCCGGGCCATTGGCGAACACTCTAACCGCTGGGCCAATGTCCCGATTAATTTTTTTTTATATATATATGATAAATTAACTTGTTTGAACATACAAATTTTCAGAAAAATAATTTACCTACTCTAAAAGGATTTTAAAAAGTATCTGCTTGTGAAAGGTTAAGGAATTCACAATCACAGACAGAAAAATGGGCAACTAAGATTACAACAGAAAAAAGCAAAAATGAATGATGATATCCTAGAAGTATCAATAAGAAAGATGTTTAGAATTAAAATTGTCCTGCTGAAACATTTCTGGAAATTACTAAAGCCTTCTCAACATGAAAGTGTTCTATAACTGAACAACTTTTTTTTCTTATTCAAGGGAGACAACTGTTTAAAATATATAAAAACCCTTATCAGGCCATATAAAATAATATTGTGCTCTGGCCTGGGCTCCAGTGTTTAGACATGGAAATTGGGAGTATAAAATTGATATTCAAGGGGATATAAAGCATGACAAATTTAATAAAAAGAGTAAAAAATAAACTACAGTTAAAAGGAGAGATTAGAGAAATTAAGATTAACTACTTTACTAAAAAGGGTGAGAGGTGATCTAATCGAAACTTTCAATATAATTAATGAAATTTCTGAATATGGCAGCCATTTTTTTCAATATTTCTTCTCGAACTGGAAATTTACTGTCAAGGTAGATTTCAAAAACTAAATCTATCAACCAAATGGATTTTTTGCTAATATACTTTTGAAACAAACAGCCTAATCTAATCAAAAACAGCAAAGTGTAAAAAAATTTCAGAATAAATTGAGTGGTTTCAGAAACTATTTGGGAACTATCAGATAATAGAATTTGATCTGTATATAAAGAGTTTGATGGTTAAATTGTCACCATTTTAAATTATTAATTTTTTTGTTTCAGATTTTGTCTACTGTAAACCAAATTAGAAAAAATTGGGCACTGTCTTTGAGAAAAGCAGCATCGAAGATTAACTCTGATTATTCTGATAATAAAAAAGTCCTGAATTTGTTAGTGAGATCCAAGTCACCATTGACAACAATCCCAGCAAATAATTTAGATCCACAGTCTATGAGATTGGAGAGACTGAGTTTCTTATCATGTAGATTATGCATGAAGATATGCAGTATTTCTCAGATGATGAACTCAGAACAACCATTGGCTTGCTCCATCTCCAAAAGATGGAGTGATATTGATAAAAAGCAAACAGTACAGATCATGGTGTTGGGAATGATCATGCTATCATTCCTCCCACTAGGCCTCAGACTCAACACTAAGGCCTACACCAAGGAGATAGTGCTGTTTTGGGTTTAAAGGGTGGTAACTAGAAAACCTATGTCTAGCAACAGGACTCATGACCATGTAACACAAGCAGGAGAAACATGTCTTGGTTGTCAGAAAATTTTTGCAACCACATAATCATTAACATCTAGCAGCTTCACTCTCCAAATTGCAATTCCCTTGATTATTGTATGGGACATTGTTGAGTGAGTGATCAACAACAATGATGAACTGAAGGCAAAGATAATGGTAGCATTAACCAATTTAAACAACGAGTGTCAGAAAGGCTAGTGGGGAAAATCTGAAGTCTTCTGGAAGCCATGGTTGAAGCCAAAGGCAATTTCTAATCTTTAGTATTTCAAGCTATTTTCATGTAATTTTGGTAAATAAATCTGATAAAGTGTGTAATACTATGGTTTTATCTGGAACCAAATCTGGTTCTCTTGTTTGGTCTGGCACCAAATGTAACACTATGTTCTGGGCACAGTTACCATTACCAAATATACTGCTCAGCACTAAATGTGATACAATCTTCCAAGGCACAGTTTCATTTGTAACACTACCCTTGGTTGAAGTACTAAACGCAACAATATCTTGGCACAGCACCACTGTAACAATATTGCAGTCACTGATTACCAATACCAGCGCCAAATATGATACCATTGTGCACGACAACATTTGTGGTACCAAATGTAGTAATAATAATAATAATAATAATTATTATTATTATTATTGGTCTTATCCTAGTAACAGTGCCAAATATGTTTCCAGATTGTTTGTTTATCAATCGTCACTGTGCCCATATTGTGTTTGTAACATCCACAATTGGAGAAAAACACAATTCATCTGGAACTTCTTCTGACAGTCAGGGTGATTTATTGGAACAAAGTTGCCTGGGTGTTGGCAACTAAAAGACAAGAAGAACTCTCCATCAAAAATTAACAGTCATTTATTGGAATGTATTGGTGTAACAGTAATATGTCTAATAATTTAATAGAAAATTGTTGCTTTATTATCCAGATATATTGTTTGATTTCTTGCAGTATCTCACATATCTGGTTCATCTAACTTGAGACGCTGCTGTTGAAGTAGGGACGAACTCATACGTGACATACTCCTGTGGACCCCCTCACAGGGAAGAGCAAAGGCAGGACGTCCAGCTAAGACCTCCATATGACAGCTCTGTGCTGATACAGGATATAGCCTTGAAGACCTACTGGAAGCGATGGATGATAGAGAAGGGTGGGGGGAGACAGTCAGGGAGATCCGTGCTGATAGTGCGACATGATGATGACTGTTCAATGTTTGCACTGCATACAGCAGCACAATAGAGAAAGAAAATCTGTAAGGGTCTATGAACAGAGATACAAAGAGACCCCCCCTCTGATCTGACCAATAACTCAACAGCAACTTCTGACAACTTTTTTCAAAATTCACTAATTTTTATGTCTAAATTCAGGATATCGGTAGCATGATGTCATCTCACTAAGTTACTGCGCCATCACATGCTTGTCACCAAATTCACTGTTTTCATTTCTCCAATCAAACCTGTAACAAGACATGAATCTATTTTATTTACATTTGGTCTTCTTGTATTGATTGCTGGGGCACTCAGTTGAACTTTTCTATTTGACTTACATTTCCGCTCAAAGATTTTAGCAAATAGCTAACTGAAAAACTTGTGGCCTAACCAAACCAGATAATAAAATAATTAATAAAATCAACCATCATGGCAATTGGGTTATAAGTGAGATGTCAGTGTTTTCATTTTTGTGTAATTTAGACAACAATTGACCTTCACAGATAATAGATATTGTATTCATGGCATCTATATTCTTTGCAAAGATTTTTTTAAGGGTAATGTGAAAAGATAGTATAATGGGAAGGCATAACAAACAAATAGTAAATAACATGGGGTGATTAGTTTGATTTTTTAATAATATATCAACCTTCATGGGTTATTTTATGTCAAAACCATCCTCATAGAAGGACAGTAGTGGTACTATTAACCTTTATTTGAAAGAAGGGAAGTGAAAAAAAATGGAATGATAGGTTAACTTTTTAACAAATATGTCTACATTTTGAAGGGAAGTTTAAATGTTTTGTAGTTGATTATTTTTTTGAGAATTTTGTGAGCTCAGGTATAGATTGATTGATCAATTTTAATGGCATGTTAGCTTGTCTGGGATTATTTTATGCTTAAAGGTAAGGGATTCATGTATATTGTATGTTTAATATCTACATTTTTTTAATAGTTTAAGAGTTCTTTTTGCACACAGTTATACGATATCAAGTATTAAGGCAAATAATTTGCAAACAGACCTATTATACTTATATGTTAACATCCTATCTTGGCTTACGGGATGAGCAATTATCTCCCCCTGGAGGAAGAGGGAGCATTGAAGAGAAGAAGGAGGAGAAAGGGGGTTGACCACTTTTTAGAGGGATCTCTTCGAGACAAGTCGCATGTCAACTCTAAAATAAAATATATATCTATCCTATTCTTGCCTGGACCTTATTTATCTTAATTAACATCATAGATAGAACCCTAGCAGGTACTTTGACTTCAAATCAGTGGACCAAGGAGAAATGGCAAACAAGGGGTGCTTCATACTTCCCAGAACTGAAGCCTCACCATCTGATGCAGTTTAGTATTATACCCTTTCTGAGATGGGTCTCACTGCTCTGCAAGGGATGCAGTCAATGTATTCTAAGCCCTACAGACTAGGTGGTAAATTATAAAGTATTATTTCCACAGAGCAAAGACATCAAAAGTTTAAAACCTGGAAATTAAATTTTGGGACTTTCTTACTGACATGATCTCATTGTAACCAATTTCATTCTAAATAGTTTAAGATTCTAATATTAATAACCTTTATTATTCCCACTTTTTCCTTCAATATAATTTTTCTTAAAAGAAAATAAATATTGCTCCAAGAGTCCTTCCTCCCAGGCAGCACCTGCCCCACTAATCTCAATGGAGTAAGCACTTAGTTTATTGCTTGTACCTGAGACACTGCTGAAGGAGAATGCCAATAGTATCAATGCAATTTTTAAAACCATTTACAGGTGGCTTGCTTCATGTTGGGCACCTTACATTAAACTGACTTTGTATAACATTCTGGCATTGTGAGGAGTTGGATAAAATTCTTCTTAAAGAAAATGATAATTGATTATTCTTATTTGTGGGCATTTAAGCACTTCAGCTCAAATGTCACTAAATTTCTAGCTGAGGATTTTATAACTTGATAAACTTGACCATTGAGAGACACAAAGAGAAACATTAAAATAAATAAAAAAAAAAAAAAAAAAAAAATGAAGGACACAAAGCAATGTGACATTGATGAAAAGGAAGAGAAAATACTGTTGTCAAGTCAATAATTCAAAAAACTTCAAAGCTCTGTTACCAGTGTTATATAAATAACTAAGACAGCTGCAAGTTAGAAAAAAACTAACTTCCTTTAAGAAATGGTACATAAAAAGAAAAAGCAGATTACTAAAAATATTCTATTCGATCAAAAAGAGAGAATTTAAAAGATACAGGTAGCATTCTCCAGAGCAACATATGTGGCAAACAATACAACAAGACCTGTTACTTTATAGTGAATAATGCCAAAAGACTTGTTACTTCACTCGGTACAAGTCACATCCTTCTGACTGTGGTAAAAACAGCACTTCCAAAGCAGTGCTTGCTTTCTATTTTACCTCTCACTGACAAAGACTGATAATACTTGTTTTCCTTCTCTCATGAAGTTCTACTCAATATGCCTCAACCATGTGTCACTCTTGTTCTGGTTTTGTCAACTGTCATTTACAAATACCACTTGGGACAAGTCTTTTATGTACAAAATAACTTAGGCATATTCATAAGCGGTAGTAATATTAAGGACTAACCTTTATTTTATATTTGAAATATAAAAGGAAATATCATCATCATGTTGCGCTGCCTGCACAGATCTTCCTGACCCTCTCTTGCCAACCATAGATATCGTCCATCACTCCCGGGCGGTCTTCCAGGCTACATCCTCTATTGGCACAGACCTGTTGTATATAGGTTCTACCTGGTCGTCTTACCTTTGCTTGTCCCTGTGAAGGGGTCCACAGGAGTATATCACTTATGAGTTCATCCTTACTTCTCCAGCAGTGTCCCACATGTCTGGTTCGTCTTTGATAGTTTTTGTGATGGCTGCTATGGATGTAAGGGTTATACCTCGGTAGTTCTTGGCTATTCTGAGGTCATCCTTCTTAAGGAATAGGAGGATGTATCTCTTTGTCAATCTGTCTATTGTGTCCTAATTATATACGGCATTACAGTGTCAGAGAAGTATGTCATCGAACTCCCTTGTCTTCTATACTTCTGGGGGTATTTCATGAAGCCCTGCTGCTTATTTTTAATTTTTCTTAAAACTGAGGAGAGTTCTTCTTGCATAAATTGTCCTAGTTTGATGTCTATTTGATTACTAATAATCTTTGTAATTGGTTCATGCGTAATGTTTGGAGGTTTTCTGAGTAAATTCTTGAAATGTTGTTTCCACAGGTGTATTCGTTCTTCTTGGCTAGTAGCTTCCAGTTTAGCTTTCACGCTACTCTTTCTTTGCTCACTTTATTAACAATCTGCCATGTTATCCTAGATTGTCCATCTTCAACAGAGTCTCTAATCTTTTGATCTGATTTCATATATATTCTGTTTGCTTTTTCAGGTATACATTAGTTAATTCATTTTGTGCCTTCTTAAGTTTCTGAGTATTGATATTCGTTGGGTTCCTCCTGTTGTGTAAGAAGGCGATTTTTCTGCCTGCATACTTTTATGTCTGCCATGAGACTCTAGGTTTAGCTCTTTGTTTAGTTGGTATTCATTCTGCTGCTGCTTCTAAGTGGGCATAGACAAAGTTCTTATATTTTTCATTCAGAGTAGGTGTTTGATATCTTCTGAAGTGCATCGAATATGTTTCTTAGTGTTAATGTATATTCATCTCTACTATCTCTGTTGTTTAGCAGGGACCAGTCATAGTGTATGATTGTTGTTGTTGCTGTTCAGGCCACATTCCTTCGTAGGTTCAGTTGTATCTTTACCGTGACAATTTGCTGATCGGAGGATACACCCTCAAAAGAGGAATATTCCAAGCAATTCAATTATTCCATTTCTTATAAATGAGGATGTAGTCTATCTGTACTTTAGTATTGTTTGCGTAGGTGCAGGCCCATAATTTTGTCCTTTCTTTTCTGAAATTTAGTATTGAGGCGTGTTAATCAATTTTCTAGCATGAAAGCTGTTAGATGTTCCCCATTTTTGTTTGACAAAATGTGTAAGCTGAATTTGTGGGAATTTTGTGTTAGATGATAAAATAGAAGAAAAAAAAAAGGAAAGAGTTAAAATGAATGCTCCCCCCCAAAAAAAAACCCACTTGAAAACACGTGTATATCTATATAAAAGATGAAAGATTTAGAACCAAAGTAGAATGAACTCTCATAAAATGAAGAAGAAGGCCCAAAACAAAGCAAAGGAAATCCTTTCTACCTTTGCCACTGTTCAACTCATGGTTAGCAATCCTGTCTTTTTACTGTATTGTCATTTTAAAATGCATGAAAGATTTTATTATGTGTAAAAATCACTGCTCCATATTATCTGTGCTTTAAATGCAAAAAACTTACTTTAATTCCAAGTTGCAGTTGAACCAGGAAAAGGAGGTAAAAGATATTAATACTTATGGAATTTATTACAGTTTGAAAACCTAAGCAAGCGTAAAAATAAAATGCCTCTTAGGATGCAATGAATCATGAATAAGAACTCTGATGAATTTAAAGAAAAAAAAATACAGGAACTGTGAACTTGTAGTAAGTTAAAACTTGATACATACAGGAGGTAGGAAGGATATTTTTTTGGAAGTCATAGGAAGCAGCATGGTAGATGTAATGATGGACAAATTCAAAGATGGTCAACACCATGCCTAACCAGGTGCTGGGCATACGATTCCCATGAGACAACGGCCAGTTTGATCGAGAACTACTGCTACTCATCTATTAGGGTGGCTTCTATTGATGAGAATAAAAACATAGCTATCGAAAGATGAACAGGACTCATATTCAAACCACATGTCCAAACCGCATTGTTCTGGGCACGCCCTGCTTAGGTTGGAACCCTTGCCCCAGTCTTCGAAAAATTAGCTGCAGAGCTCAAACTAAAACAAAAATAACTAAAATGCAAAAGCATAAGACAAAAAGTGTTTGTCTTGGCATCTGCATGGAAAAACTCTGTCAATGCCATGATAGGAGGTGTAGGTATGCTTATAAGACCATGGGCCCTAAAATCATTAAATAGCATCGAGAAAATACAAGGATGATGGTAGCAATGTTTAATGGCAACCCCAGTGCAACAATCATCTCCTGCTATAGCCCTACCAATGTTAGTGAAGAAACGGACCTCATTACCTTGTATAACAAGCTATCCTCCCTTGTTCATAGCATCCCAAAATACGTTATCATCAGTGGAGACATGAATGCCCAAATAGGTAAAAACCTAAACAAAAGGAAATTTACATTACCCAAATGATGGAGAAACTTGAACCTCATACACATGTCAACAAACAAAGAAAGTAAATTATTTCTAAAAGAAAAATCAAGCGTGTTTTTAATTGAGAATGCATTATATGATCTATTGATTTTAATGGCATATCAACCTGCCAGAGCTTATTTCAAACCTAGAAGTTAGAGGATCATATTCAGTGATCCTAACTTTAGGTCAGAGTAGACATGGGAACTTGCAGGAGCTCCAGAATTGGGATCTCACAATCAGATGCAGTTTAATGTTATACCCAGAACACCAATTTTCTTAAGGTGGGGGAGGTCTTACTCCTTTGCAAGGGATGCAGTGTATTCTAAGTACTGTTGACAGGGTGGATAATTGATTATAGATGCTGGTACTGGTTACTCATATAATTTTGACTTTTTTGTTTAATGGCATATCAATCTTTGTGGGTTAATTAATGTCAAAGTCATCATTGAAGAATAACAGTATTTATACTATTTAGCCCATAGCTGGTAGGATAAAGAGGTTCAAATCTTTTCCAAAGGCATTAGTCTGAAAATGAACGTACTAGTGCTAGTGGAATTAGAACTCACTCACTTCAAGGCTGCTGTCCAGCACTTTAGACATTATGCCATGAGGACTTCACCCTTTTATAATTCTATTTCAGTTAAAAGGTTTAAATTTTGACATGATACCCATTTTCTGTAAGAAAAAAATTGCAGTTGAAGACTTAATTATTCTGATGTACTAAGCAATAGAAAGAATATTCAAGTACATAGTCAAAACATACATAGCAAAAAAGATGTATACAATAATTAGCATGATAATTAATTCTATTGATTATTTTACTGATAGTTGATTATATAAATTATTTTATTCTTCAGTTTGGTGAGGTTATGGACTGTTCTGGGAGGTGCCTGTGGTGTAATGGTTATCATCATAGGAAATGGATATGACAACACAAGTTCAAATCCTGGATGAGGTTGATTGCATTTCACATAGCACTAATACCTGTGGGAAAGGTATGAATCCTCCCTCCAGCTATGGGTAAATAGTAGGGCAGACTAGGTTCTTCAGCCTTGGTTAGGCAACTAGTCTAGGAGAAGGAAAACTGAATTCAAACCTGTTAAACTCCGCTTGAAAATTGACCTTGTGTCATATCCTGCCTGAGCGGAGGGGTTGGTAAATATGGTTATGGACTGTTCAGGGATCTTTTAGTTCAACTGTACAAAGACTTTAAAAATGGTACTTGACACCTCCTTGGATAACACTCAGCAATGTAATGTATATATCGAGGATAAAGTAGAGCAATCCTGGGAAAAGAGTAGCACACTTCCCTACACTTCAGTGTAGTAGCTATTGAAAAGGGAGCCTTTTGGTTGCCCTCGACTATAGTCGTACTAGGTATCAAGGTCGGATAGTGCGCACATGGAAGGATACAACAATCACCCCATGTCATAAGGTTCTGGGACTAGAAATGAAAACTAAACAAAGTTGAAGTAATGTCATATGATAAGTTTGACTGAAATTAAATAAAACTGTTGATGTGATGATTTAGTGAGATGAAATCACACCAATGAAATACTTAATTTTGGTAAATATAAAAAATTGGAGAATTTGAACCAAGACAGTTGAGTTTTGAATTTCAGAGAAGGTGATTATTGGACGACAGTAGTGATACATACAGCAGGTGTGCGTGGAGGTACAGCTATAGCAAGATATGTTCTTAGACCTTCTACGATATAACCTCTCTACCTTGGGTGATGACTGCTATGAAAATTGTACTGAGCAATGAAGGCTTTCATATCTGAATAACATGAGTCGCTTATTTTTTAATTCTAATATTCCAGATA
The DNA here is from genome assembly GCA_963585895.1 of Sepioteuthis lessoniana. Lineage (NCBI taxonomy): Eukaryota > Metazoa > Mollusca > Cephalopoda > Myopsida > Loliginidae > Sepioteuthis > Sepioteuthis lessoniana. Next base: position 85,766 of record CAUZXS010002149.1, read on the forward strand.
TTATTCTAGAATGGTTAGAGTGTTTGCCAATGGCCAGGGAAACTAGGATTCAATCCCAGGTTGAGTCATACCAAAGACTCAAAAAAAAAAAAAAAAAAAAAAAAAAGTACTTGATGCTGCCTTGCTTAACACTCAGCATTATAAGGTATGGATCAAGGGCAAAATGAAGCATTACAGGGAATGGAGTAGCGCCCTCCCCAACACCTTGGTGTAGTAGCAATTGAAAAGGGAGCCTTCGGGTCTCCCTTGACTACAGTCACCAACTTTAATTTCTTTTACTATATATATATATATAAAACCAACCCTAAAAAACAAACTAAAAAAAAGTAAATGAATGAATAATAATATATTTGAATGCTACCAAGCACCTATTTTTCTAAACCCTTGTCACCTCTTACCAACTAAACACATTTTAATTTATTCTTTGATTTTTTGGGACAAAAGTAGCAAATTTCGAAGACATTTTTTACTCCTGAAGACAGCATTTTGGTGAAAAAGTTATAGATGGCAAAATGGAACTTGTTTTCATCTTCCCTCAGAAAAATCAGTAAAAATTGTTTTTTCAAGAACTGAAATCCAAAATGACGAAAAAAAAAGAAACTTGAAGCCTGTGGACCATACTTGAACTTGTGAAACACAGATATTATTAAATGATGGAATTATGTTATAGGCTAGGTTAGAAGTCAAAACTCAAAAAGTTGCTCATTGGAGACCAGACTCAAATTGACCAAAACTCATAAAATCATAAATGCTAAAATATTAAAATTTGACCCACCTGAAGTCAAGTGGATTTTTCTCATGGATGTTTAAATGTTAGCAGAGAATGTGAATAATGAAGAGGAAACTGTTTGGTTGTCAGAAGTGTTTGAAATTGGTTATATGTGAAGATTAAGATTATTTGAACATTTCCAAAGATATAATGAATGAGCACTTTGGTTAACATGCAGGTATTGGACTTGTTTTGTGAACTTCATGTTAACTGCATTAGATATGAAAAATTAAAAATGAAAACCTGTTTTTTTAAACAAGACTCATAAACATGTAAGTTTCACATTCACAGGTATTCATATGAAGTGTGAATGATGTTGTGGCAGAGATGGCAGGAGTAAAGTGATTGCACATGCACAGTAAGCCTAAAAGTGCAAGGATTGTAGAGCTACAAGAACTGTGCAAGTGAAATGAGTCTAGGAGAGAAGTGATTGTACAACTATGATGAGTGAAGTGATTGTACAACCCCAAGAAGGGCATGAATGAAGTGAGTCGCAAGTGCAGAGATTTTACAAGTGGGTGAGTGTGAAAAGGCAGTAAATTAGTGAGTGCCTTTATAATTAGTTATTTTTGTTCTTAATGGCAGATCAACTTCTTATGGGATTTTTAATGCCAAAACTAGATTCATTTCTTCCTGTTTAATATTCCATTGCACTTGATGTACTTGTATATAATTTGGTTGGTTGGTGGTTTTTATGGCATATCAGCCCTTGCAGGTTATTTAATGCCAAACTCTGTTTATTAACTATATATGATTTATAAACACATTTTTGTGATAACATTTTTAAATGAGCCTGAACTAATTTTTTTTTTCTAAACAGTTAAATGATTTCAAGTATTGCTATATAACAGTCACAAATTAACATCACTCATTTCTTTGCACACAGTTTGTTGGTAATTTCATATTTAAATGAGTTTGAAGTAATTTGTTTGTACACTAGTATTGCCATTGCTTCTATACAGATAGAAATGATTAAAACCATTTAACTAACACTAATAATTCTATTCAATACTAATAATTCATTTGCTATTTAACACTAATTATTCTACTCAACACTATTCATTCATTTGCACTCAGTCAAATGGCTCCAATTATTGCTATCTAATACCAATAATTCAATATGGACACACAGTTAAATGGTTGCAAGTATTCCTATACATCACTAACAATTCAATTAAACAGTCATTTGTTTATACACAGTTAAATGATCAAACAACATTATTTCAAACAATTCAATTTAGCATCAACATGACTCGTTCATTTGTACACAGTTAAATGGTTGCAAGTATTGTTATGTATCACTAACAATTCCATTAGATGGTCATTTGTTTACACAGTTAAATGATAAAACAGTTCTATTTCTAAAAATTCAATTCAATGTAATTTTTTGTTAACACAATTGATGTCAAACTGTTCTATGTGACCCACAGATAGGACCCTATAAGGTGCGACAACTCTGGGGCAGAGTGGACCTGGCAATGAAGAGGTTTGACATTTAAACTATGTGCAAACAAATTACATGTTAAATTTGATAGCAAGAAATAGAATGGTTTGACCATTTAACTGTCTGTAAACAAAAGACTGTCCTTTAATTGAATTAGTGATACATAGCAATACATGGAACCATTTGATTGTGTGCTAATGAATGAATAGTATTCAATATCTATACTAGTAACCACTTCACTGATTGCAAACAAATGATCAATATTAAATAGAATGATTGGTGTGAGTAATAACTGAAACCATTTAACTGAGTTGAAATAATAGCAATAGTCATAGGCAAACAAATTAGCCCTAACATGTCTAAAAATAAAATTGCTTAAAAATCACCTAAATATGTGCAAACAAATAAGTAATGTTAAACTAAAATGTTACTGTCACATAGCAATACTTGAAACCATTTAACCATGTGGGGAAAAAATGAGCTCAGACAGATTTTAAAATCTTATCTACAAAATATATTTACCAATCATTTGTTTAATATATATGTATGAAGAAAATTTGGTATTGAATAACCAACAAAGGTTGATATGCCATAAACCAATCTATTAGTAAAGCTTACACAAATTAGATTGCCCTTTATGTCTATTTGGAGATTTTATATATGTACAAAGATTTGGCATTGAATAACCTACAAGGGTTGATATGCCATAAACCCCAACCAACCTTTATGCTGAATGGTTATCTATTTGGCTGTATTTTATTAATTTTGTGATTAGTAAATTTTTTATTACTTTATAACTAGTAATATTTTTATTTCATTGTTCTTATTTATTTTTGTGTATTCTTTTTATTTCTACAACTTGGTTTAATAATCACAAAAGTAAGAAACTGACAGTCACCAAGCACCGTAGACTGCGTTTAAACTATCCTAATGTGTGAGGAGTGGCTCAATTATTTGATTTTTTGTTCTAATCTTTTCCTGCATGTAATTAATTCTAATACTGAATTAAGTGCATTAACAAGAACGGTGACTTGGCTAGAAAAATTAGTCTTTGTAAAATAATTTTTTTTTTTTATCATTACACCACAAATTTATTGATGTGAGTACACATACACACACATATGAGCATGAGTAATCTACCAGACAACACATTTCAATCATATGTGCACACACACACACACACACACACACACACACACACACACACACACACACACACACAGAGAAACAGAACCAGTGATAAATCATACAAATATCACTTTTAAGTTCACTGCTTCCTTTGCAAACAACTGACAGTTCAGGAGTTGAATGTACTAACATGTCTGTTTCCTTGAAACATCACACACAATGCACTACAACAATCCAATGGCATAAAAAATATTCAACAATTCAACTCTTCCTTTCTCATCTCCTTACAGATCTATAATGCTGTTTACTGTTTATAAACATCACAATGGAAATTATGATGATTAAATGGTACAACAAAGTGTATCTCTTGAGAAATAGTTTTTGGAAGGCTGACCCATAATTCATGCAACTAAGAAGTAGGAGGAGTAGAATATGTTGATGAAGGTAGGAGGAGAAGGAGAATAAAAAGAAAAGAGAGATGGGAATGCTTTTAGAGAGAAAGATAAAATAGGGATGAGGATAAAAATGTTTAGAGGAAATGAAGAGTGAGAAAAAAATGAAAAAAGAAGTTAATGAAGGAGAGAAAGAAGAAGTGGAATTGGACCAAGGAAAGTAAACAAAAAGAATGAAAAGCAAAAAAAAATTAAATAAAAAATGAGAGAAGCATAGAAAGAAAAGGATGGAAAGCACAGCAAGGTGAAGATAAACAAAGTACAAAAAAGATAGAAAAAAGCACAAATAAAGGTGGGGAGAAAGAGAACAAAAAAATGGCGGAGGAGAAACAAAACACAAAAAAGGTGGAGGAGAAACAGAACGCAAAAAAAGGTGGAGGAGAAGCAAAACACAAAAAAAGGTGGAGGAGAAGCAAAACACAAAAAAAGGTGGAGGAGAAACAGAACATACAAAAAAGGTGGAGGAGAAACAACACAAAAAAAGGTGGAGTATAAATAGAACAAAAAAAGGTGGAGGAGAAACAGAACATACAAAAAAAGGTGGAGGAGAAAGAGATCACAAATAAGGGGAAAGAAACTGAGTGCAAAAAAGACAACAAAAAAATATAAGTAGAGCAAAAAAAAAAAAAAATGGGATAAAGTACAAAGCCAGAAAAAAGGAGAGAGATAGAAAAAAAAGAAATGATTATAAACAAACAAATAAATAAATAATCCCATTTTTTTCAAGGGAAAAGAGAAAACAAAGTAAAACAAGACAGAAAAGGGAAATATATATTGAAAAAAACCCAAAAGAAAGGGAATAAAAGACCAAAGTGCTGGAAAAAAGATAAAAAGACAAGAATGAATGGAAGTGAAAAGAACGGCAAAAATTAAGGAGATTCTAATGAAGATGACTGAAAAAAAAAATATATATATTTTAGACAAAATAAAACTAAAACCATAAAACAAATGGAGCAAGACTAAAACATTCAATGAGAGAGGGAGGAGAAGAATGGAAGATGAAAGAGGGAGGAGAAGAATGGAAGATGAAAGAGGGAGGAGAAGAATGGAAGATGAAAGAGGGAGGAGAAGAATGGAAGATGAAAGAGGGAGGAGAAGAATGGAAGATGAAAGAGGGAGGAGAAGAATGGAAGATGAAAGAGGGAGGAGAAGAATGGAAGATGAAAGAGGGAGGAGAAGAATGGAAGATGAAAGAGGGAGGAGAAGAATGGAAGATGAGAGAGGGAGGAGAAAAATGGAAGATGAGAGAGGGAGGAGAAAAATGGAAGATGAGAGAGGGAGGAGAAGAATGGAAGATGATAGAGGGAGGGGAAGAAATAATACAAATAAATAAATAAAATATTTATAGTATTAAATAAAAGATGGTGGAAGGGGTAAAGAAAAAATCCAACAAGTTTCTCCAAAAAACAAATGGCTCTTGCTGCCACCACCTGCCCATTCACCCGCTACCACCATTTCTCCTAAAGAGTGTTTGCAAACCTTCAAGAGTGAAGAGAACAGAAGATATGACTGTAAAGATTGATCGGATTCCTGTTAATCAAATAAAGACCACATTTATTCTGCAAGTGGCCTACAAGTTCAGAGACATCAACATGTGTTATGAAGGGACATGGGCCTAATACGACATCAAAAATAAAAATAAAAAGTGACAAAAATAAAATCAAACTTAAGATAAATGAAATTCTTGACTAATCTAACATTTTTTAAGTACTGCAATTTTTTTTCAAATGGTACATTGATTTTTTTTTTTGTTTTTCTTTGATGGGGGGGTATTCATGAGTTGACATACCACTTGTCTTCAGTAATTTGTTTGGACTTCCAAAGTTTCAGGAGAGAGAGAGAGAGAGAGAGAAAATGGGAATTTGGTTATAAATCAATCTACTTTGATTATTTATTATTTTTAGAGAATGTTACTTTATGGATCTTAAAAAACTGAACACTAGCATCAAGGTTCAAAATTAAAAACCTGGCAATCTTTAATACAATAATATCCTGTTAATGAAAAATTTTCTTTCTATAAGGTTATTTGAAAAATAAAGGCCAATTTCATATCTAAATGGATAATAAAAATGGTTATTATTTTAAAAACCAATCACGAAGTGGGCGAGTTGCAGTAAAAAGCAATTAGAATTAAGAAAGACAATACGAGCCAAAATTATCAATCATTGACAAAACTAAATTTTAAAAAGAATAAAAATAAACTAATTATTCATTATCAAAGTGTGCTGACAGTATAGATTTCTTGGACTTTTACCATGAATTTGGTAAGTCCTCTAGATGGCAATAGTGTAGTAAAATGATTCGTTAATGCTTGTGGCAAGAATATAAAAGACAAAAAATGACTTACCCTCCACCAGTCGTGAGATAAGAAGAAAAAGAAAAACAAGATGGCGATTGGTACCGGTTCATGTAACGGTGAAGTTTTGTAAAGTAACGAAACTTCTCGAGCTTCATATGCAGATTATCTGCCCGTGGTGTAATGGTTATCGTTGTAGGAAATGGACACGATTACACGAGTTCAAATCCAGGACGAGACTGATTCCATTTCACATAGCACTAATACCCTTGGGAAAGGTATGAATCCAATAATTCTCTCCCCAGCTATGGGTAAATAGTAGGGTAGACTAGGTTCTTCAGCTTTGGTGAGGCAACTAGTCTAGGAGAAGGAAAACTCTGAATTCAAACCTGCTAAACTCCGCTTAAAAATTGACCTTGTGTCATATCCTGCCTGAGTGGAGGGGTTGGGTAAATAGTATCAATGAAATAGTAATTGAATATGGCATAACACTAATACCCTCGGGAAAGGTATGAATCCAATAATGGGTAAATAGTAGGGCAGACTGTGTTCTTCAGCCTTGGTGAGGCAACTAGTCTAGGAGAAGGAAAACTCTGAATTCAAACCTGCTAAACTCCGCTTAAAAATTGACCTTGTGTCATATCCTGCCTGAGCGGAGGGGTTGGGTAAATAGTATCAATGAAATAGTAATTGAATATGGCATAACACTAATACCCTTGGGAAAGGTATGAATCCAATAATGGGTAAATAGTAGGGCAGACTGTGTTCTTCAGCCTTGGTGAGGCAACTAGTCTAGGAGAAGGAAAACTCTGAATTCAAACCTGCTAAACTCCGCTTAAAAATTGACCTTGTGTCATATCCTGCCTGAGCGGAGGGGTTGGGTAAATATGTATGCAGATTATTTGCTACTGGTTTGCATAAGAAGCCTGTTTTTCCTTTGTCGGGATTTGAGTGAAATTGCATATTGACGAGTAGGACGTACAATTTGTTGATAAACACACACCTGATTAATACAAGATTTTGCTGGTTGGCCAACACCAGCATATCCGGGTGTAAGAGTTGATACATGAGTATTGCTTATGAGCTCCTCCTTACTTCCCCCCCCTAGAAATGCCCAACATGTCTTGCTCATCTTACTTGAAAGGTTTGTGAAAGGAAGGATCTATGTATACTAATAATTGGTTTGGTTTCTTTGTTTTCATAGCATATCAACCATTCTAGGTTATTTAATGCCAAAGACACCTTTCTAAAAGAACAGTAATGGTACTATTTAACCCCTAGCTGGAAGGATAAGGGGGTTCATAACTTTCCAAAAGGTACTTGTCCGAAAGTGAACGTAATAGCGCGACTGGATTTCAAACTCCCATACTACGATTCTGAAGTCCATCGCTTTAATCATTACACCACAAGGACCCCACCCCCTTGCTAATAATTGGGAATAGAGAGTTGAATAATTTGATGTAGACAATGAATAAATTGAAATTATCAATAACTTTTCCTTCTGTGAAGGAAGGGGTTAACGATGTTTTTTAATTTCAAAATCTTCTCACAGACTGCACAGGCCCAATTTGTGAACCACATTTCATCAAGGGCTGAAGTTTGCCCAGTTTTGTTGAATACAATCCATTCTTTGGTATTCATCAGACAATCAAGAAATGGAGAGATTTCATTAAGCACTTTTATTGATGTTGTGTTTTATCCATTTGTTGCGCTTCTGATTTTTCAGTTTGACGTAAACTCTGGTGGTTAATGTTTAGGGTTTGGTTTGGTTTCTTTGTTTAATAGCATATCAATCTTTGTAGGTTATTTAATGCCAAAACCATCCTTTTTTTTTTTTTAGAAGAAGAACAGTTGTGGTATTATTTAACCCATAGCCGGGAGGATAAAGGGGTTCATACTTTTACCAAGGGTATTTGTCCAAAAGTGAACGTAATAGCGTGACTGGAGTTAGAACTTGCTTACTACGATTTTGCAGTCCATTGCTTTAACCATTACACCATGCAGACACCCCCGGTTAATATTTAGTTCTTCTGCAAACTCACTCATTTGGCTTAGGTCTTTCTTAATGATTGTCTTAATATAGCGTAATGGTTACCATAGGATACCAATTTCATTTCCCCCAGAGTTCAATTCTTGGATGATTGATTTATTGATTTTAACAGCATGCCAATCTGCTTAGGGTTACTTTATGTCAAGACGTTAGAGAATTGCATTCATTATACATTTTGGTGTAGTTGTTTCTTAAAAGCTCTTCATTTTTTTATTTTGCACACAATTCCACTAAACTCCTAATTTTTAAAGAGATCTATTTGACCCATAGATGGGATCCTAACAGGTACTACCACTCCAGGTTAGAGTGAACTAAAGAACAATGGTAATGATGGGGGGGCACTCCACAAACTGAAGCCTAATCATCAGATGCAAATTAGTGTCATAACCAGGTTGGTTGGTTTGGTTTTATGGTATATCAACCACTGTAGGTTATTTAATTATGAATCCTCTTTAAACATATATATTAAATATATATGATTTGTAAACACATTTTGTAGATAACATTCTTAAATGAGCCTGAGCTTTTTTTTTTTTTTGCTCACAATAAAATGATTTCAAGTATTACTATAAAACAGTCACAATTCAACATCAGTCATTTGTTTGCACAGTTTGTTCTATTTGACCCATAGATAGGACCCTATCAGGTGCTGCCACTCCAAGTCAGAGTGGACCTGGGAGTTATGACAACGAAGGGGTATTCTACATTACTCTAATCTCCAAAGCTAGAGCCTCACTATCAGATTGTTTAGTGTCATATTAAGAACAGTCGTTGGGGGGGAGGGGGAAGAGTCTTACCTCTCTGTGGAGAAACAGTGTATTCTACAGCCCCAGCCTACTGGGCTTGTCATACCTAGGATACAACTTTTTTTGAGGGGGAAGGGGTTTACAGCCAACATATTCTAAACCCTCACCAACATGGTTTGTTAGAAATTGATGCAAGCAGTACTGGCAGACTCTGCTAATTATATTTTATATATTTATTTATATTATAAGAATGAAAGGAGTCTGTGTTGGCTTTATGGACATCGGTTGAGAGGAGTTCATATGAAAAGTGAACTGTAAGAAATTAACGACACTAGATTATGATAATTGTGATTGAAAAGTTTCGTGTCCATTTCTGTCAGACTGCTGCCCTTATTGGTCACCAGGGAAGAACACATACAGAACCTGCTTCCACCTTTTTTTTTTTTTTGGTTTTATTCAATCAAAAATCTTGTCTCCCACCCCATCCCATCCCTCATCAAATTAGCTCAAGCTTAACTATTCCTCTCAGAAATTTTTTTTTTCTTTACATTTATTGTCATTTATTTTAGCGGGAGTGGAAAAAAGCATTTGGGTAACGTCTAATTTTTATGAATATCATCAGAAAAGAAATTATTATAATAAGGCACAGTGGCATTGTTGATGGGCAAGCGGAGAATTTAGTAATTTAAATGATAGATGTTTTAGTAAGTCCTTTAAGTTATTTAAATGCTTGTAAACAAATATTTTCAGATTATTGGTTCAACTTTTTGGTCAGCAGAGCAATACTAAATATCAAAGAATGAGAAGAAAAAAAAAAAATCAAATGAAATCCCTGAATGCCAAACAGTTTAAATGAAATCGTCAGAGGTGGGGAAGGAAACACAGTTAAATCAGAATCATAAAAGCAAATAAAAATGAAATATTGAAATGAGTTGGCTATTTGATTCACACTGGACATTTTTTCCTTCATCTGTTTGTAATTGTGAGATAGCTATCAATATAGAAATGCCAACAAAATACATATCTATGAAACATCAGACAACCTGCATTTCTGTTGTAACAGTAATCCATGATGATATTGATGCTTCTGTCTAGGAAGAGTTCTATTTAGCATTTTATAGTTATCTCTATTATACTGAGATTCCGAATGATGAAAAAAGGATGTTCAACATGAATGAAGACCCTCTAAAATTAGCCTCCCGTTGCAAAATTGACTTATTTCTCTAAGTTAAGCATTTAAATATGATAAATGATTTTGTTAGGTCTCTCTCACTCTTTTTCTTGTATATCTCATAATCATGTTGTGCTACTAGCAAAGATTTCCCTGACTCTCTCTAGCCGTTCATCTCTATCATACATTGCTTCTAGCAGATCTTCTAAACTACATCCTGTGTCTGTAAAGTGCAGAAGTAGATAAGTATTTGTTGGTTGGCCAACATTGGCATATCCATGTGAAGGGGACACACAGGTGAACATGGATTATGAATTTGTCCTTATTTCCCCGGCAGTGTCCTACATGTCTTGTTCATCTTATTTGGATGGTTTTACAGATGGGAGATAGGTAGCTGTACAGCTTCTCACTCAAACCGTGTGTGTGTGTGTTCAGGGTGTGATGGGTAAACTGTATTCTCAAGTGAGACATTAGTATTATTTTCATTTTTTTTTAATCATGTAAAATGAAAATAACAATGACATTTCACTTTATTAGATATTTACCAAAATTAGATGAAAATATCTTGAAATATCACTGATTAAATCTATTCCAAGAAACCACCATTAGCTTCAACCATGACCTCCAGACAACTGCAGAATCTTCAGCAAGCCTTTCCAATGGCCTCCAAGTATAAATGGCCAAATGCTGCCATTATTCTTGCCTTCAGTTCATCTTTGGTGTTGCATAGAGTTTTGCTGGTCTCTTGCTTAACAACGTCTAACACATGATAATCAAAGGAAATTGAAAGCTAAGGAATTAGGCGGGCAGGAGTGAAGTGGTCGCAGAAGTTTTCTGACAGTCAAAACTGGGTTCTCCTGTTTGCATGGCAGAGGGCTGAATCCTGTTGCCAGTTGCAGAGTCTTTCAACAGTCGCCTTTCAATCGAAGGTAGAACTAGCTCCTCCAAGGATTGGTGTTGGGTTTGAGGCCCTGGAGGAAGATGAATGGAAACATAACATCACCATTGCTAGTGACCACCTGAAACACCATCATGTGAACTGGGTGTTTGATTTTCATTGATATCAATATGTCCCTCAGATTGACACCCAAAGACTGAAATCTCTCCATATTGGAGCCTCTTGCATGAATGCCTTAAAGTACAAAGTGCTCTTTTCAAATTTCTGGAGGAATGAATTGTGTTACAAAGGCTGCTTTCTTCACAGATAGTGACCAAATGATTCGAGTTTGCAGCACATTAGACCAAACCTGAAACAAACAAAGTGCATGCACAAAATTGATAATTAAAAAATGGCAACAATTTACCCATTGCACCGTGTGTGTGTGTGTGTGTGTGTTTATACATATATATATGTGGTGAGAAACAGGACTTGACTACTTGAAGTTAATATTATATGATTCAGGGTTTATTTTACAGTGCAATTTCTCTTCATCAAACAAGTTGGAATTCATGGTATAGAAATGGAGCAGGAGATCCAAGTTCAAATCCTAGACAAAGCTGTTAGCATTTAAAATAGCGCTAATACAGTTTTCTCTTTAATAATACACATGTGCAGTTTGTAAATTATGCTGTTGAGATGAGTTCCAAGTAAATCTGACAATTTTGGTCAATATAATAACTGTAAGACCAATCTGATGATATTTGATGCCATTGCTATGAGGATAGTGTGAATTTAACAAATTATATAAAATGAATTTGTAATAAAATATAGCTTAATATTGTAGCAGGGAAGTATTCTGGGCATTATGATAAAAGGTTAATGCTGAAAGGAATTAAAATATAAGATAAGCAAACATTAAAACAAATAATATGAGGTTGAGTTGAAAAAGAAATTATCTTTTTAAGCATTATTTTAGCAATAAACAATAATTCACAATGATTTTTTGTGTATTTATGTTTTTTTGTATGTGTACATAAATGTTTTATAGTTTTTTTTTTGTTTTTTTTTATTGCTTGTTTGCATGTTAGTCCTGAGGTTCTTTTGAAGACAAAATTTAGTTGTAAAATTTGAGACTGATATTTTTTGTTCAGCTTGGAGTATCTAATATCTATCTTCTTTGACTACATGACTGCTACTGACTCATAAGACAATAGTTGGTAATGGAATCTACTAGGTTTTGGTGACAAAATAGGGAAAGTTATTATTTTGGAATTATGATGCACATTTTTTTTTTTTTTTAAAGGTTTGCTGAAACTTTTCTTTAATGAACCCTCACAACATCTTTTGAAAAAGGTAAAAATTATATTTTTCAAGTTGTAAGTAATGTGATTTGGGGTTTGTTTCTTGAAGTAATGACTATTGCATATTATGAATTTTATTCTAATCTGAAAGTGATGTAATCATTATTGGAAATGGACATGGTGACCCGAGTTCAAATCCTGGGAGAGGTTGTTTGCATTTTATATAATGCCAATACTCTTGGGAACAATATGCATCTGTTCTCCTTCCAGTTATGATGTAAATTAATGTGCAAGACTGGGCTCTTGAACCATGGTATGGCAGATTTGTTTAGGAGAAAGAAAACCCTAAATTCAAATCTGTTAAATTCTGCTTTAAAAAAATTGAGCTTGTGTCACATCCTGAGGTTGGTATATATATAGATAGATAGATAGATAGAGAGAGAGAAAGATAGATATCACACACACACACACACACATGTGTGTATTCGGATGAAAACTCAAACTTGGTAAGTCGTCATTATAAATTTATTTTGGCGGAGAAGAGAGAGATATCATAGACACACACATACACACATTATATATATATATATATATATATATATATATATATATATATATATATATACACATACACACACAAATAAACCTTTCATAAACACAACTGAAAAAGGTTTTGAAATGCAGAAAAGATACTGTTTCTGTTATGTTATATGTGAATATCTTGTGACATGAAAAGATTGAAAGAAATATTTTGTAATTGAAAATTTTGAATTTGTATTCTAAGATCTATTTGAGACTGTTCTATTTTCAAGAGCTGATTTTGTTTTCCACTGTTTATTTTTGCTTTTTTTAATTATCTAAAATTATAAATGCAAAAAAGAGACCATTTTTTTTCTTTTTCTGTATTATACAATACCACATTAATTTCTAAAAGTTTTTGACAGAGAAGAGAGTTTTGAAAATGAGAAGAGTGGGGAACATCCTTCTTTGACAACCATTTGAGGACAATTATTGATGCATGCATTTATCCAATCTCTCCAACATGCACAGGATGTGACACAAGATGAATTTTTAAGCTGAGTAAAGCATGTTTCATTTCAAACTTTTCCTTCTAGACTGGTGGCATAAACAGGGCTATAGAAAACTTGTCCACTATTTACCCACGGCTGAGTGGAGATGGGTTCATGCCTTTCCCAAGAGCATTAACACTTTTAATGGTACTTTGAAAACCTACTTTATCCTCTAGAAATCTGTTTGAAAAGCATTCATATTCAATAGGTATTTTGTTTTTTGCGCATAGTCCAAAGAAAAAACTATACAAAAAATAATACAGAAGAAAGATGAACATGATTCTCTAACTTTTCAGCATAAAATAACCATAAACAGGTTGATATGTGTTTAAAATCAATCAACCTTTTCTCATTTTCAATGCATTTCTATAGAAAAATCATTGTAGATAACCAATTATTTAGGAGGTGCCTGTAGTGTAATGGTTATTGTCGTCAGAAATGGACATGGCGACACGAGTTCAAATCCTGGACAAGACTGATAGCATTTCACATAGCACTAATACCCTTGGGAAAGGTATGAATCAAATTATTCTCCCTCCAGCTATGGGTAAATAGTAGGTCAGATGGTGTTCTTCAGTCTTGGTGAGACAACTAGTCTAGGAGCAGGAAAACTCTGAATTCAAACCTGTTAAACTCCGCTTAAAAATTGACCTTGTGTCATATCCTGCCCAAGTGTAGAATTTGGTAAATATGGATAACCAATTATACAGAGTTTTATAGTAAAAAAGTATGTGTTTGAAGAAACCAATATCCCCCACACATTTTGCATGCTTGGCATAAATGTGTTTGCTCGGTCACATGAGGTGAGTTGTCTTCTTTTGATATATATGATTTATAAAAGCATAGTTTGAGGGTAACATTGTTCAACAAGCCAGTTTGTTAGCTTAAACACAGTTAAATGATTTCAAGTATTGCTATTAAATACTAATAAATCTATTCAACATTATTCATTTGTTTGCACACAGTTAAATGGTTTCAAGTATAGAAAATGATTAAATATTTCTATTTGACCCATAGATGGGACCCTAACAGGTATTACCACTTTATTCAGAATAGACCCGAGAGCAATGGTAATGAAGGATTACTCCACATTCCCCAAAGCTCCAGGACTGGAACCTCACCATCAGATAAATCAGCATCCCATCCAGGACACGTGTTGGGAGTCGGGTGGTCTTTCCCCTCTGCAGAGATGTGTGTGGCATATTCTACAACCCTGGCTGACTGGGCTAATAGAGGGAGGAGAAATTTTTACTTTAAAGATAAAGTAAACATCATAGCATATTAAAAATTTCTCAACAAATTAGAAACTCCTGACAAAGAGAAAATTAGTTAGAAAACCAAAATTAACATTCCAAACTCAACTGTGGGCACCTCACATGGTGTAAGGGTTAGCAAGCTAAATTAGCAAACCATTGTTAGTGAGTTCAATTCTCACTGAGTGACTAATACTTCTGGCATTGTGCCATAATTAGGCTAAGCTTAATAAATAACAACTCACAATCAATAGTTAGTGAATTAATTCGTTGTCAAGGAAGAAATTTGGCTTTTTCAGAACCTATTGATATAACAATTACCTTTGTGCAGTGATGATGTGTCAATCATAAAACACTGAATTCATTCTTGATCCAGAGCTCTGGATATGTGGCCTTGTGCCAAAATTGATCCAGATTCTAATCCTGGAACATTATTCTGTCAACAAAAAGATGATTAATGCATGTTGGTTGATTGTGTTTTATGGCATATCAACCCTTGTAGATTATTTAATGCCAAATCCTGTTTAGTTATACACACACACACACACACACGTATTTAATATATATGATTTGTAAATGAATGGTTTATATGTAACATTTTTAAATGAGCCTGAGCTCATTTGTTTGCAAGCAGTTGAATGGTTTCAAGTAATGCAATTTAATAGTAATAATTCAATTTAATATCAATTATTTGTTGGCACCAAGTTAAATGGTTTCAAGTATAGAAAATGATTAAATTTTTCTATTTGATCCTTAGATGGGACCCACACAGGTACTACCATTCTGGGTCAGAATAGACCCAAGAGCAATGTTAATGAAAGGGTACATCAGACTCTCCAAAGCTCCA
The DNA here is from genome assembly GCA_963585895.1 of Sepioteuthis lessoniana. NCBI lineage: Eukaryota > Metazoa > Mollusca > Cephalopoda > Myopsida > Loliginidae > Sepioteuthis > Sepioteuthis lessoniana. The sequence continues at coordinate 101,173 of CAUZXS010002149.1, forward strand.
GGACCAGAGCTTCCCCATTAGATGCAGTTTAGTGTCATATCCAAGACACTCATTGGTGGGGAGTTCTTGCCCCTCTGCAGAGATGCAGTTGGCATATTCTACAGCCCTAGCTAATTGGGTCAGGTGATTAATGAGGGTTGACAGACCAAGATACTGTTCTGGATTGAGACCAAATGAGGTTTATTTTTCAACAATTTCCCAAGCAGTTCACACACTTCTTCCATCAGTGTTGTAGTGCTTGGATCCCACTGGATAAAAGAGTTATGAATAGCATGACCTTTTCAGCCTAAACTTGTAAAGTTTAATTTTCATGACTAATGCTTACAATTATTACAGTTTTTTTTACTTAAAATGTGTTTGTGTCCGAGAACATTCTCATTTAAGTAAAAGAAAGAAAGAAACAAACAAAACTATGATATTTTTGACTTTACATTTCTTTCTCTGCTAATGATTTTTATGACAAAATGTAATGAAGGACTTTTATTAGTATTCTAAATACTATTTACTTCTCTTTTTGCACCATGTTCCACAACATTAGCGTCATCAAGAAAAGCTAACATCGTTGTATGCTGTGGATGAGCATGTTATTCTTTCAATATTTGCAGCTCTGTGAATGCTGCGACAAAGGAAACCAAATGTTTGGCAGCAGGAATCACAAAAAAACAAAATAAAATGGAAACAAAGCAAAAAACATAAAACAAGTAAATATTAAAAAAGAAACGACTTGCTGCAAAAAAAAAAAAAAAAAAAAATACCCAACCCCTCCTAACTGTAAATGTGTACCAAATTACAAATTCTAATAAAAAGGACAAATACGCGAAGCCAATATTGGAAATTGGTGGCGATATGAACACTCAGCTTGTAGAATAAACATTCACCGGTGAAAAAAAAAAAAAAAAAAAAAAAAATCAAGTTCTTGGAGATATAAAACATTTCACTAAAGACAAGTCAGAATGTTGTGTATGTGGGGTGGGAGTTATCTTGTGGGTATAAAGACTGTCTCGGTGTGGTGGCAGTTGTGTGGATGGTACTGTTCATTCAGCGTGTAAACAGGGGACTTTATTATTAGGACACTGTCGCCTGACAAATAGGAAGACACAAAATGAGAAGAAAATATAATTTCAAAAGTAGCAAGAAAGAATCTAAAGAGTGAACTTCTATGTTGGTATATGGCACAGTGCTGTTGAATGATGAAACAGGACTTTCAAGTGACAGAAAAAGACAGATAAAAAACTTTCAGAGGCACAAAATACATTGACTTGACCACCTGTGAGAGCTTTTTCTTTTAACACACAGCCCGATTGAATATAAGTAATTTTTAAACAGATACATAGATGGGACCCTAACGGTAATACTACTAAATGACTGAGTGAAACTGGGAGTAATGGCATTAAAGAGGTACTCCTCATTCCCCAGAACTGGATTCTCAGCATCCAATGCCCAGGATATGAATGAGACTGGGGCGCAAATAGATGAAAAAAAAAAAAAAAAAAAAAAAAAAGAAGAGAGAGTGAGAGAGAGAGAGAGAACAGCGATGTGACAGTGCAGTTCAATAGCCCTATCAAGGTGTTTATAGTGACTGGAAGACTTGTCTTTGCATTTTTCTATCACCATAAAAAGACTGCGTCAAATCCAGCTTGGTGGGAGGTTTGATAAATATCAAACACCTTGGCAGGGTGATCTAACATTGTACAGCCATGAATTCTACTTGCAAATGAATTTTAAGAGAGCCCTGTGTTCTGTTTTTTTTTTGTTTTCTTTTTAAAAAGGAGATCATTGCCACCATCCATACACAAAGACAAAAAAAGGTAATCCATCTTCTCAATTATTTGCTCGGAAAATAAACTGTTAATGATGAAGGGGTTTAAAAAATCAATTTGATGAGGATAATTAAAAAAAAAAAAAAAAGTTAGAAAACCAAATATCTGCATCCAATATTTGTCATGGTTATTTTTAACTTATTAAAGCATGGACTGCTACTGACAGGTTAACAACTATATGGAAATCTAATATGACAGATAAAATGAAATAGGAATTCTTTCCAGTTGTAGCCATGTCAGTACTACTATATAGTTGTATCACTTGGACTCTAATGAAATGCTTGAAGGAAAAGCTATATGGAAACTATGCTGTATTAAACAAATCCTTTAAGTAGCACTCAACAAAATTACAGCTTACTGCCACTTACTGCCAAGCTCACAAAACATCAAAGACAAGCAATATAGGCTTGACACTGTAGGAGGAGTAAGGACAAAACTCAAAACAATATTCTATGGACTTCTATATATGGTCATACCAGGGTTAGCTGATCAGCAAAAACTTATTGTGCAAACACTAGATGTCATCTAGAGGACTTGTATGAGTTGTAGGGACAGATGGTGAGAGAGTCAAGGTAATCCATGTTGTTGGCATGCATTGATGATGCTGATTATCAATCATTATTTTTAATACTGAAAAGATATTTTTTTTAATTCCATCTTTTAATTCCAACTCAGGTGGGGATGTCCTTGTGGCTTAATAGTTAAATTGCTGGACTGTGGAATCATATTAAGCAAATTTGAACTCCAGTCGTGCTATTACATTCACTTTCAGACAAATACTCTTGGGAAAGGATGAACCCACTCATCCTCCTAGCTATGGGTTAAATAGTACCAAACTTCTTCTTAAAGGATGAATTTAGCATTAAATAACCCAAGAAGGTTGATATTCCATTAAACAAACTCGGATGGACATTTCTTCAACAGCAAAGATCAAGCACTTGTAAGACTCATACTCACATGTCCTTTTGCTTTCTTTGTTTTAATGGCATATCAACCTTTGTAGGTTATTTAATGCCAAACTTATCATTGAAAAAGAACAGGAGAGGGACTATTTAAACCATAATGGTGGGAATATGGAGGTTCATGCTGTCTATAAAAGGCAGAAATCGGAGTTTGGTATTCTATGAACTCTAATAAAAGAAGCAGGGTTTTTTGATTCTCACTTTTTGGTAGCTGGGACACCTGTGGTAGTATGAACAGAGAGAGATTGAACCATGCAAAGATAGAAAGATTAGTTCCGACCAAAGCACACAAGTTACTCCATACATTATGTCTGTTTATACATTTAGATATACTTCCCCGGCCTTTTGCTGGGCCGTCTGGCATTTGTGCCGGATGGGGTATCAAAATCAATGGCAGATTCAAAGCCTAAAGGCCCCCAGCTTTGGCTAAGCCACCTTTGGGTGGGTGAGCTGCAACATTGACACCTTTGTCCCCTCTGTATAGCACAAGACCTTGCTGTCTAGTTTAAGCTATAACCCGGCATCCATGCCTGGATTTGGGTCCAAGAAACAGCTTGGCTCATTAGGCCCACATTGCACTTAGTGGGTCAATGAGCAGCACAGACCAGCAGGGTTTGAGCCTCGTGCCCAACCTTCCCATCCCCTAAATCCCCACTATGATCGGCCTTCGGGTCATTGACCTTGTGTCAAGTCCTGTCTGGTGGGAGGCAGTGCCAAATATCATACTTCCATAGCCTTGAGAAAGGAATGAATCTAACTATTCTCTCTTCAGCTTTGAGTAAGTAGGATAGACTGGGCTCTTTAACCGTAGAGTAGAAACCAGTGTAGGAAAAGAAAACCTCAATTCAAGCCAGTTGTACTCTGTTTAAAAATGATCTTCAGTTGCATTTTATTTGTAGGGAAAACCTTGGGTAAATAGATACTTCCTAGGCCTCAATAACTTAAAAGAAAGAAAAAAACAAAAGAGCTTCTAATACTTCAATTTTTGAGTTTCTCTTCTCCCATCGGACTAATTATCACCGACATAACAGTCATCAGTAACTCCAATTTACAAATGTAAGCAGAATAATTAAAAAAAAACAAACAAAAAAAAACAGGTTTGCTCCCTGCAAATATTGATCATAAATCAGTAAATAAAAAAAAATCCTTTTCTTACCTTAGAATCCATTTTCTGAAATTCCAAGACTAATTATTTTCATTCCTCAGTCCATTTTTTTAAACTATTAAAATGCAATCAATATTGATTTTTTTAAAACTCAAATTTAATGCTATCTAATGATAAAAACATTTTCAGCCAACCAACATAAATACTGAGAAGCAGTTTTCATTGTCAATTTGTAGAGACTCATTTTCAGTTTAAATGAATTTACCAACCTTTCGACAAGCTCAATTATTTTAAAGCAAAATTTAACAGATTTGAATTTAGGGTTTTCTTTCTCCTAAACAAATCTGCCATACCATGGTTCAAGAGCCCAGTCTCGCACATTAATTTACATCATAACTGGAAGGAGAACAGATGCATATTGTTCCCAAGAGTATTGGCATTATATAAAATGCAAACAACCTCTCCCAGGATTTGAACTCGGGTCACCATGTCCATTTCCAATAATGATTACATCACTTTCAGATTAGAATAAAATTCATAATATGCAATAGTCATTACTTCAAGAAACAAACCCCAAATCACATTACTTACAACTTGAAAAATATAATTTTTACCTTTTTCAAAAGATGTTGTAAGGGTTCATTAAAGAAAAGTTTCAGCAAATCTTAAAAAAAAAAAAAAAAAAAAAAATGTGCATCATAATTCCAAAATAATAACTTTCCCTATTTTGTCACCAAAACCTAGTAGATTCCATTACCAACTATTGTCTTATGAGTCAGTAGCAGTCATGTAGTCAAAGAAGATAGATATTAGATACTCCAAGCTGAACAAAAAATATCAGTCTCAAATTTTACAACTAAATTTTGTCTTCAAAAGAACTTCAGGACTAACATGCAAACAAGCAATAAAAAAAAAACAAAATTATTGTTTATTGCTAAAATAATGCTTAAAAAGATAATTTCTTTTTCAACTCAACCTCATATTATTTGTTTTAATGTTTGCTTATCTTATATTTTAATTCCTTTCAGCATTAACCTTTTATCATAATGCCCAGAATACTTCCCTGCTACAATATTAAGCTATATTTTATTACAAATTCATTTTATATAATTTGTTAAATTCACACTATCCTCATAGCAATGGCATCAAATATCATCAGATTGGTCTTACAGTTATTATATTGACCAAAATTGTCAGATTTACTTGGAACTCATCTCAGCAGCATAATTTACAAACTGCACATGTGTATTATTAAAGAGAATCAAAAATAAACACTTCTCAATTTTGTCTTTTGAGAACTTTACTAAAAACAGTTCATTTAAATGGATTTACAGTTTTTTTAATTGTTTTCTTCATCAAAGCATACCTCAACATGTCAACAATCATCGGACTCTTTTCTGTGGGAGGGAAAAAAAAACTTTAACAAAGTTATAAATAATTTAAAAAGAAATAAAAATGAGATGGAGGAACTTTCAGCCTCCTATACTTGTAAATGCATTAAAATTTTGCACTTTCACTTTAGAATCTGATTTCTTATATAAAGCAAATCTTAAGGTTTGTAAAGTTTAGACCAGTTCATAAACTTCAAGCAGTAACATCACATCTACAGAAACTGATGTCATCATATGCTAAACAAAGGGATAGAATGCTATTGAGAGGTCATCTATCACATGTAAATCTGATAAAATAAAACAAGATATCTTCCAAGCTGTAACTGTGCGCATACTACTATATGCATCCACCACTAACCAAATATGTTGAGGAAAAGCTAGATGAGAGCTACACAAGAGTGCGGTGTGCTGTCTGGTAAAAATATCCTGGAAGCAACACCCCACAAAACAGCAGCTGCACAGTCATTAGCCTCTCATCTCATAAACCATTCAGTGAGATGAGCTTGACATACAGGGCACTGCTGTAGAAACAAGGACAAACTCGTAAGCAACATTCTCTTACCGACTCTGTACATGGATATGCCAGTGTTGGTCGAACATTAAAGAATTTTTCACATCAGCTATGTGTGGACACTGGATGCAGTCCAGAATACCTGCCAAGAGTGATGGATGATAGTGATGAATGACAAGAGAGAATCAGAGAACTCTGTGCTTTTAGCATGTCTGAGGACCATTCAAAGAGTTCTAAGCCTCACTAAGAGAGATAAAGAGACACAGCTGTAAATTTTTATTGTGGCAATACTAATACTTCTTAATAACTAGAAAAACTAAAGATTTACGTCTTAATTTTGGTACAAGTGAGGCCCATACAAAGGTGAGAGGTGTACGACAAATCCAACATTTTAGAACTTTCTGAAAAACACTCATTAATTAAATTTGTACTAAGTTATTCACTAAAGGTTTAAATTATAAGTTTTTTTTTCTTTTGATAACTGGATACACATACATACACACAAGGATCATTCAAGAAATGGTGAATTTTGTCTAAGGAGTTTGCTAGAAAAAGCACAGTTGCACCTTCTTCATAGAAATCAATAGTGATGGGTCTTTTCATATAATAGAACACTGTCAGCAAGACCTTCTTTACTAACTGCTGTGCCATGAACTTTTTCTTGACGAGAAAGTAAGTGTGTTTCCACTCCATTGACTGTTTTTTTTTTCAGTTCATATTTACAGAGTCAAACCTATTACTTTGTCCATTTGTAAACATTTTTTTTTTTACTAAAATCTGCTGGTCCACAGACATTACAAATTCTTCTGTATATTTCACTTGATTGGCATTTCTCAGTAACTCAAAATTTGGGAGATTCAAATAATTTTTTTGCTATAAACCAATTTCAAACAATGCAGAGAGAAAAAAAAATCATTCTGCTTTAAAAAAAAAAAAATCCCAGTATTTATTAAATAACCCACATATATACGGATTATTTAATAATATATATATATATATATATATATATATTATAAAATAGTTATACAGTTTGCTATATTTAAAAAATACATACCTAGGCAACTGAAAAATTCTCAGCTAGACCAAGAATAAAGTGACTAAGAGCAGGGTTGGGGAGCCTCAGCTTTCTACAGCCTTATTATGCAGACCAATTCATACAAATCACCACTACTTCAGAACCTGATATCCCAATGCATCTGTAAAAAATAACAAATCTTAGTCATTAAAATGGTTATTTTCTCATTTCTTTTTAGGAGTGTGAGTGTGTGTGTATATATATATAAGTTAGACAACTGAAGTTGAGGGTGACCCAAAGGCTCCCTTTTCAATAGCTACTACACAAAAATATAGGGGAGCATGCTACACCTTTCCCCGGATTGCTTCACTTACCCTTGATCTATACTTTATAATGGTGAGTGTTAAGCAAGGAGGCATTAAGTACCATTTTTTGAGTATTTGGTATGACTCAACCTGGGATTGAACCCAAGTCTTCCAGACCATTAGCAAACACTAAGCATTATAAATATATATATCTCAATTAAATTTGAACCAATTTATAAAACTCAAAGATTAAAACTAGATTGTGGTAAACATAATAAAAATTTATCGAGTGTAGCTTTATCAGGAGACAACAAATCTCAGTGCGGCCTTTAAACATGAACAAAACTTCCCCTTCCCCCAATTTAAAACCTTGAATTGGAGAGATGATCAGTTTAGAACAAAATATTAAAAGCATACAACATTTGTTATACTTGGAATGCTTGACAGGAAAATAGTTTTAAAGCAGTACATTTGCTTCTTGAAAGAAAAGCCATTTCAGATTTTGCTGAAAATTAAAGAGGAAAAAAATGTCTCATTTACAAAAAAAAAAAAAAAAAAAAATCAATGAGGAAACCGAGATGACCTGCTGACTGAAATCTCTTGTGAAAAGATGGTCTGTAGATATTTTGGTTCATCTTAAGCCCAACAGGAGGGATAAAACACATTCACAGTGTTTAAACAGAGGATGTTCTAAGAGTCTAAAATTACATTAGCAATTGAGTAATGTCTTAAAGAAACAAACAAAAACAAGCCACAATCAAGGGACTGTCTTCTGATGATACAAAGATCAAATTAGTTTTTATTGCTTTCTTATACCAGACTATTTAGCAACTGACAAACAATGATTTATTCAATTAGTATTTTTATACATGCATACACATATGGATGTGAGATTGTGTGGACACACAAGCTAAGATTAGTAAGCATAGACATTTTAGTCATACACAACCTTGTCATATACCCATTAAAGAGCAAGATGAGCATATATATATATATATATATATAAAAACAAAACATACTTATATCCATACACAGGTGCATGAAATTTATTTGGTTCTTGGGAAAATATTCAAATTTATATATCGCACATACACACACTTTATTTGTTGTTAAATCTTCAAAGAAATTCTTTGTCCATATAAAACATTATTAGAAAGTAAATTTTATCCAAGATGAAATTTTGATTTTTTTTCACCCCCTCTCAAACGAAGACTAACCAGTACTTCTATTGTAAAAATCAGTTAAATCATATTCCCACAAAAAATAACCTGTCTATAATAAAGGCTTAAATAATTGTTTATGGACTTTCTAAAAGTGTTTTAACTTGAAAAGGTTGGAGGATGATAGAGACACCAGACATGCTGACTTGTTCAGATCTGTGTAGCTGAATGAAACTACAAGACAAAAAAAAAAAAAAAAAAGAAGAAATAAAAATTTAAACAAAACAGTTTCAAGAGAAAGTTCTCTAAAGACAAAATTTGGTTTTCTGATTAAGCCCATTAATTACTTTAATTAATTAGGGTTGGTTAAGTCAGACATGGCTTCCTCGCAATCAATTTTCCAAGGTTCTTCAAAGTACTAATTAATTCACAACACCAATCAGGTTTTCTAAAAAAAAAGTTAACAATGAAAATTATGCCCCCTCAGATATGCCTGGCCTTAAAGAAAATAATCCATTATGGACTGAGGACAATAAATTGACTGATAGTGGTCATTTAAATTTTCTTTCCTATTTTTGTAACTGTAAAAGTCAAGCAATATCAACTAGTGTTCTGCAAAAATCAAGACAGTTGGTCTTTTCTAATTAAAGCTAACACAGCAAACACAGATTTTACTGTCTAGATCTTTGAGAAAATGCCATGAATGTGCCAAAATTTGCTTATACAATTAAATTCCTTTGTATTCTAGATTCTGTGACCAAAACTTTTTGCCCAATCAAATCTACTGCCTTCTTCAAGAGGAGAAAGGAAAAAAAGAGCAGATCTCTGAAAATTTTCAAAAGAATTTATTTTATGCAATTTTAATCTTTTTTAACATTAAATATTTAAAAAATATGAAATACACAATTCTTTAACTTGTATTTATGATGATTACATATTAATTGTTTTGTCTTAGATTTATGTAATAAATACTATTCATATTTTAAACAAGAACATTTTTGAAATATATTTTTCATATTAACCCTTTGAACCTGAGCAGTCAGTATGATTGGCCATACCTACAAGTACAGATACTTGGGTGGCCTGAATGCCAGCAAAAGAACCTCAATTTCTACATTGCTATTGGAAGGCTGTAAATAACAGATTTTAACATTCTATATTTTCAGATATTTTTTAGCCAGGAGCTGAAAGTTGATGGACCTATGGGTGTGGAGGGCCTTGAGGTTCTAAGGGTTAAATTATGGTGAGCTATGGTGATTGGGTGGGGGTTAACAATGATTTTAGGTGATATAATTTATGCATAAATCAAAGTAATCAGGGGATCTTGGTCAAGAATTGCTTTAAACACTTCTGCAACGAAATTTCTCGTTTTTTGGTAGTTCCTAGTGCTGCATTTTCAGACAAAAAATGTAGTCATAATTTTCAAAAATTTTACTTTAAAACCGTTAAATCATTATAGAATGTTGAATATATTATTGAAACTATAGTCTGAGATTCTTCAATGGGAAAAAAAATAAAAAGCAAACAGAACATTCTAAGGAAATAGATTATAGTTGCACATGGCGTACTGTAGTTAAGCATAACATGATTTTAAAAGTTCAACCATAACCACACATAGAAGTAAAAGGGTTAAATAAGACTTTTTAAAAATTTTATTCTGTATCAATTTTAATCAATCAGCATCGTACTATAAACCATATTTTTTGTTAAAACAGAAAAAACAAAAAATAAAAAATGTGTGTACCTAATAAGAGCCTGTGGGTCTTCATATGCAATCCTGGGTCAATCTTCTTGAAAAGTTAGATTAACTTGTTAGATAAAAATTCAAAGGAAACAGAAGATGTTGTCCAAAATTGAAATGTAGAATATCATATATATCAACTATCCTACAACTGTCTAAATTTTTTTCTAAAAAATTGTTCAACTTATTATATTAATGGATTAAGTGCATTTACAAAAAAAGGGAGATTATTTTGAAAAAATGATGTTTCTGTGTATAAAAAAAAAAAAAAAATTTTATCCTTTAACTATACAATTATTGATGTAACTATATACAGGCAGGAAAAGAAATAATGCAGCTCGTAATATACTAAATAGAATGAAGCAAAACTATCAATAATATAGGATAAATCACATGGATGGTTTAGGATTTGAACTCATGTCACCATTTGGTTTGGCTTTAAGGGATATCAACTTTTGAAGTTATCTAATGCTAAATCCTCTTTATCATTCAAGATTTGTAAATGAATAGTTTGTGGATAACATTTTTAAGTGAGCAAAATCTCATTTGTTTGCATATAGTTAAATGGTTAGACATATTATTTCTAAGTCAATAGTTTATAGGTAATCTTATTTTTAAATGAGGCAGAACTAATTTGTTTGCACACAGTTAAATGGTTCCAAATATTCTAATATGAATAGTTCCATTTAGAATGAATCATTTGTTTGCACTCAAATGATTTTAGATATTGCTATCTAACATAAACAGGTTTATTTACATACTGTTAACTGGTTTCAAGCATTGCTTTATAATACTAACAATTCAATTCCAGAACACCGTTAAAGAGTTTCAAATATTACTAATCAACACTAATAATTCTATTTACTATTACTCATTTGTTAGGTACCCGTGGTGTAATTGTTATCGTCGTAGGAAATTTCACATAGCACTAATACCCTTGGGGAAAGGTATGAATCCAATTATTCTCCCTCCAGCTATAGGTAAATAGTAGGACAGACTGGGTTCTTCAGCTTTGGTGAGGCAACTAGTCTAGGAGAAGGAAAACTGAATTCAAAGCTGCTAAACTGCTTAAAAACTGACCTTGTGTCATATCCTGCCTGAGCAGAGGGGTTGGTAAATAGGATTACTCATTTGTTAGCACACAGCTGAATTGTGCAAAGTGTTTCTATGTATTGCTAACAATTCAATAAAACATCAGTCATTTGTTTACATACAGTTTAAATGTCAAATAGTTCTATTTGATCCTTAGATAAGATCTTATAAGGTGCTACCACTCCAGGTCAGAGTGGACCTGTGATCTATGGCCATGAAGGGGTACTCTACATTCCCTAGAGCCTCAGGATAGGAGATTATTTTGGGTTATATCAGGACACTCGTTAAGTGGGGGAGAGTGGTCTTACCCCTCTGCAGATATGCAGTCTATGTATTCTAAAACCCTAGATGACTGGGTTGTCACGTCATCATGTCCATTTCCTAGAATGGTATGCACTACACCATAAATGCCTTCTTCCATATATTTATGTATTTATTGAAACCCTCTGCCATGGGTAGGATATGACCAGGTCAATTTTTAAGTGAAGTAGAATGTATAGTATTTTCCTTCACCTCAACTTGCTGCTGTACCAAAGTTAAAGCACCCAGTTTACCAGGCGATTCAATCATACCTGGTAACAGAGTAGAGATGGATCCATGGTATTAGAAAGTAAAACTCAAAGAACCAAATTCAGGATTTGATCTTGGATTGACAAATCCATTACCTATAACAACATCTATTATGCTGCTAATACTTCAAGAAATATTTGATTGTAGAAGTCAAATAACTCACCTTCTAACATGGCTGCCTTCTTGAATCTTCTTGTTTAAGGGCAGGCCAGCTAAGCTTACCTCATTTATAGGAGAGCAGCTAATGCAGCAGGTGGGTTGTTCAGTGGTGCCAGGATGACCAGCCCAACACATTTGCATGAGTGGTGTCTATTCACCCATGTATTCATCCTGTAAATGGCAATGGGAATCATTCTACTTGTGTGTCAGACCACTTTCAAGTCAACTAATATTCATCACAAGACATGTACAGTACTAATATATATCTGATACAATATTTGTTTTATATAGATATATCATGTTTTTATGACTTCTTTTAATGTATCTCTTTTTTTTTAGCCAATGCATGTCATCTGCAATTTTATTTAGAAGTTAAAAAACTCAAACATATTTCCATTTAATCATTGATGGCAAACTGAAGTCCGAGAAGTTTGAAATTTCAGCCATATATTTAGAAATGACTCACTTTTTCTTCCATTGGTTTTGATTTTTTTTTCTTCATTTAATTGCATAGTAATCTCTGTGGACATTATTTACATTTTTTGGACTATTGTCCTCATCTTTGTCGCCATATTTATCACAACATTTCACCCGTTGTATGCTCCAACCTTCTTCAGCTGGTTTAAATGACGAACTTAGCCCTTTATTTCGCTCACCGGTGTAGACTGTTCTAGTTCCATGAGCCATGTTTAATGGATGTCAGTTATCAGTTATCTCCTTTTAATTTTCCTCTAGGACACATGGCACAGTAGATAACGGTGTTGGTTAGATCCGGTGACACACCCAAAAGAGTGTGTGTTCAATACCCAGTGAAGACAGTGGAGAACTTTCAGAGGGGAAAATTAACAGGAGATAACAGACATCCATTAAACATGGCTTGTGGAACTAGAACAGTCTACCTTCGTGAGCAAAATAAAGGGCTAAGTTCGACATTCCAACCACCTGAAGATGGCCGGAGCATACAACGGCTGAAACATTGAGATAAAGATGGTGACAAAGATGAGGAAAATAGTCCGAAAAATGTGAATAATGTACATACTACCTCATCTTGGAAATATAGAGAATCTTTGTGATTTGATGTCAAATCCATCCTTGTAGAAAAAACAGTAGTGATATGATTTAATCTATAGCTGGGAGAAGTAAGAAGGTTCATACATTTACAAAGGTTATTAGTCCAAAAGATAATATACTATAAGATAGTATAACAGTGCAACTGGACTTGAAAACTTGCTTACTCTGATGTCACAGTCCAGTATATTAGACACTATGCTATAGTGACTCCCCCTCACTTTTTGAGAAAGAAAAACTTTAAAAAGGAGGATCAAATAAGGTGAGCATAAAATGGAAGGGGAGTTTATAATAAGTATAGGGTGTCTCAATTTATATGGGACCCATGTGACTGCTAATAACTCTAATAATAATAATAATTATGTGTTCACCAATGGTCTGGAAGACCAAGGTTCAGTCCCAGGTCGAGTCATACCAAAAACTAAAAAAAAAATGGTACTTGATGACGCCTTGCATAACACTCAGGATTATAAGGTACATATCAAGAGTAATAGCGCCCTCCCCTACACCGTAGTAGCTATCGAAAAGGGAGCCTTCGGGTCACCCTCGACTAAGGACGCCAACTTATTAATCCTTGCTCACAATGTCTTGGACAAGAGAGGAAAAAATATTTTGCATCACTATTTATTTGGGGACAAAATTATTCACAACTGTGTGAAAATAGATGCAACCCATTAATATGATACTGATTTATTACTGAGACAAGAAACTGAAAAAAAAAAGATTGCATGTCCTGGAATTAAAAAATAAATTTGATTTGATGTCTCTAGCTGAAAAAAATGCACTTTTTAAAGGACATGTTCCAAATAACCACCATTGCACTTGACTCAGTAATAAATCATTATCATATTAATGGGTTGTATCTATTTGGAGACACCCTGTTTATAAATGGATATGTGTTTTTTTTTTCTTTTGGAAGGCATACATAGCATAATGGTTATCATCACAGGAAATGTAATCAGTGACCAAAGTTCAAATCCTGGACAAAGCTCTCCACATTTCACTTCATGATAATACCCTTGGGAAAGGCAGGTTAAAAGTAAGGTAGAATTGGCAAGGCAACCAGTCTAGTAGAAAGAAAACTGAATTCAAACCAGCTGTACTCTGCTTAAAATTCAAAATCAAGGTGGAGGGGTTGTGCTGTTCTATTCAATTTTATTGACTTATTTGTTTTCCTTGAATGATTATTATCAGACATATTTAATTGTAAAGCCGTGGACATACAAGAGGTAACATAAATTCTTATTTACTAAGCTTTACTTAGCCTGGCACTGTCACTTATTGTACTTTTTGTTACTTAGTAGTCGCACCTATGTAAGTACTTAACAGTCTTATCCATGTTTTTCACATGTTCAACTATATGTTGGATCTCTATAAGTGAAAAAGGGCAACATATTCACAATAGATGAAAGAACAAGAAATACTTAGTATAAAGAGGTTTGTAGAACTAATCAGAATTTTCTTTGGTATGTATTTATGTCAAATTCATAGTTTTGTATTTACAGAATCTCGTTAAACTATATATCAAAATTATTTCATTTAAACATTTTGTCCCTGAATCCTACATAGTCCAAGTTAAAAGCATAATATGAATAACCCAAAGTCAAACTTTTTCAGACATTATTTTTTCTGGTTTTGGCCCGTTTCCAAAATTTATCTTGTTCCTCTCTGATAAGTGCATCAGAAAAATAAAATCTTAAAAAGTTTAGTCTTTGGGTTATTCTTAGTATGCTTTAAACCTGGGCTAACAAGCATTGCCAAGTACTTCTGCTAGTATTTGAATACTTCTAAAATGCCTCACATACACATGTACAGATGGTTAATAGATATCAGGTGTAATCATAAAGAACTCTTGATTGGAATTTGCTTTTTCAGAGATTTTGGTCAGTTTATAAAAGGAATCAAGGTTGGGAGAGTTCTGGTTCCTATCAGCAAAAATAAACATGGCAAACATTTCAGGAGTTTAAGGTAACATTAGATGCAGGGTTTTTAAGTTCTTGGCTTTTAGCAGAGGACATTAAATTTCATCAAACACTAACCTTATCTTAAGTATGATCATTTCAGTTGCATCTACTTTTATCACGAATTCAAAGAACAACCAATCAGATTGTTTATTTGGTTGGCTGCAAAGATTGCGAGTAGAAAAAAGTTTGAACTCCCAATTTCAAATTCAGACATTTCCAGAGATGGCTTTAATTCTACTTAAAATATTTGAGATAATTTTTTTTTTCTATACAGTAAAAACACAACAACAACAAAAAAATAGGAAATCAAGACAACATAGTTTTTGTTTGAATTTCCAAAGCGAAGAATTATCATGATTCTTCTTATATACTTTAGGCAAAGTGTAGAATAAACCGACTATGTCCTGTGCTAAAGTGTAAAACACTCCCCCAACAAAAAAAAAAGGGGTATCCTGGGTATTATACTAAGCTCTATCTGAAGGCAAGATTCCAGTTCCAGAGCTCTGGAGGAGTATGCAGTGATCTCTTTATTGCTATTACTTTCACGTCCACTATGCCCTGGGGTGAGAGTACTTGTTAGCGTTCCATCTATAGGTCAATTAGATTCATTTGTAATGGTTATCGTCGTAGGAAATGGACATGGTGACACGAGTTCAAATCCTGGATGAGACTGATAGCATTTCACATAGCACTAATACTCTTGGGAAAGGTATGAATCCAATTATTCTCCCTCCAGCTATGGGTAAATAGTAGGGCAGACTAGGTTCTTCAGCCTTGGTGAGGCAACTAGTCTAGGAGAAGGAAAACTCTGAATTCAAACCTGTTAAACTCCGCTTAAAAATTGACCTTGTGTCATATCCTGCCCAAGCGGAGGGGTTGGATAAATAGGATTAGATTCATTTGAAAATTATTTGTTTTTGATAGGAAGACTTGATACCATATAACTGTGAGATAATTATGTATATTAAGAATAGTGATTTGAAGCTATAATTGTTTACTAAAGATGATCATTAGCTACCTGAGATGATATAACAGTGTGCAAACAAGTGATTATTAAATAAAAAAATAGTTACATGAAACAATATAATTGTATGCAAATTAATATTAAGTAGGAATGTCTGATATCATGACTGTGTGCAAACAAGTGATTATAATTAAATTGTGTAGAAATTATTAGTATAAGATAAGAACACCTTTATCCACTGTGCCATGTGTCCTTGAGGACAAAAGCGTTGGTTAGATCCACTGACATACCCAAAAGAGTGTGGGTTCAATACCCGGTGAAGGCAGTGGTGAACTTTCAGAGGGGAAATTAACAGGAGATAACTGATAATTGACATCCATCAAACATGGCTCCTGTAACTAGAACAGTCTACCCCAGTGAGCGAAATAAAGGGTTAAGTTCAACATTCCAACTACATGAAGAAGGCCGGAGCAAAGCATACAACAGTCAAAACATTGTGATAAACATAGAGACGAAGATGAGGACAATAGTCTGAAAAATGTAAATAATGTACACAATACCTCATCTGAGAAATATAGAAAGATAACAAGACCTGATATCATATAACTGTGTGCAAACATACGATTATAGACAAGTGTAATTAAAAAAAAAAAAAAAAAAAAAATGCCATGGATCATTGAAAATATGATTTGAATCAAACCTTTACAAATGAATCTAATGTTGGCATTAAATATCCATAAGAAGTTGATATGCCATTAAATAAACCAAACCATCATCTTGGTTCTCCTGACAGACACTGGATACTGTCGAGTATCTAGTTACCATGAAAAACTGGAGTTCAATTCCTGAGTTGGGTAGTAAATAAACAGTCATATTATGATTCAGTTGACAAGAAAGTTGTGCCTCATCTCAAGGGAAATTAACTTGCAAGAATTAACTGATTAGAGATATCCTCCAAGTGTAGACAGAGGAATACAAAAACCCAGAGCTTGATTGAATAAAGAATTTTATCCTAATTCCCAGATGGTTATTGACTATGACAGACACCTGAAGAAGGTCAAAGGGTACAGTAGCCAAAACAATGTACAGGAGGACACAAGTCAAAGTACATTAGAGTGTAAAAAGAGACAAGCTTTTATAGATTTATGGAGCTTAAATTATTTTTATAAGATTTTCTTATTCATCAGAAACTGTTAAATTGAATCTCAAAATACTTCTAGATAAAGATGACTGAAAGACAAACAAAAAGTGGTTAATTTCATTAATATGTCAAAGTTTATTTATAGCATCACCAGATCTGAATATCAAATTAATAGATTTTAAAGGCATTTCAATCAGTCTAGAGTTATTTTATGCTGAGAGATTAAGAAATCATTGTATGATTTTATTAAGTTGTTTCTCAAGCTTTGTTTTTTGTTTTTTTTAAAGTTATATGGTATGAAGTATTCGTAAATTAAAAAAATAATTTGCTCATATTTATATGGTTTCAAGAATTCCTGTCTATACTAACTTATACCCAATTATATAGGGTGTCCTCCTGATGTAATGGTTAAAGTGCTGAACTGCAGAACTGTAGTTCACTTTTGGACAAATACCCTTGGGAAAGGTATGTCATCATCATCATGTCGTGCCGCCAGCACGGATATCTCTGACTCTCTCACGCCACTCCTCCCTATCGTTCATCACTTCTGGCAGGTCTTCAGGGCTACATCCTGTATCCTCACATAGCTGCTGTATGTATGTTCGAGCTGGTCGTCCTGCTTTTGTTCGTCCATTGGAGGGGGTCCACAGGAGTAAGTGGCCATACAGTTGGTGCTTTGTGGGGTGTTGCCTCCATGACTTGTTCAATATTGCTTGCAGCATTTTTGTGTAATTGCCGTCTATCTTTTTCTCCAGCCGTTTAGTTAGTGTCTAAGTAGTGCATCCATATAGCAGTATCAATATGACCGCTGCTTGGAAGAAACTGCATTTCATTTTATCTGTTAGGTCTGACTTCATTATGATCAATAACCTATCGATAGCTGTCCATGCCTTCATAAGCCGCATGTAGATGTCTTTTTCAGTTGATGAGACACTGCTTCCTTGGTAGGTGACCCTCATATCCTCCCAGCTATGGGTTAAATAGTGTCCCTACTGTTCTTCTAGAAGGATGAAATTGGTATTAAATAACACAAGAAGGTTTATATGCCATTAAAAAAAAGAAAAACTATAGTTTCCAGTAATTGCTTCCCTTTAATAATAGTAGTAACAAGTAATTCTTAAACGATTGCAGCCTCAAATAATTATTCTTAATATAAATAAATTATAATTATGTGGTATCAAATATTCCTATTGACAATGATTAATTTTTAACAGATCTATTTGACCCCTAGAGGAAACCTTAATGAGTACTACTCCTCTGAGTCAGGGTGGACCTGGGAGTAATGACAATGAAAGGGTGCTCTACACTCCCTAAATCTTCAGAACTAGAACCTCACAATTAGTTTAGTGCAGTCAGCTGATCATTAGCCTCACCAACAGGGTAACTGAATATTAAGAAATTTATGAGGAGACAGTGTAGTGTAAGTGCTAATGTGTTAGAATGCAGTCTCAGAGTGAGTGAGTTCAAACTCCAGTCATGCTAGTATGTTCCCTTATGGACTAATACTCCAGAGAAAAATATAGAACCCTCTTATCTCCCCACAGCAATATGTTAAATAGTATCGTTCAAATTGTATATATGTCTACATTGTAAATAAATCACTTATTTCACCTGGGGTTTTAAGTAGTTCTCACAGAGCGAATGTTGCATTTTGGTGATTGTTGCATACCAGTTAATGGATGGTTGTCTTTTATTGTATTGCTGCCTGGGTCGGGGAATGTGGCTAGCTAGGGCTCCATCCCTCCCACCTAAAAACTTTGGGGCTTCATGTTCCCCAACATTGTAGAAAAAAAGGTTTTTCCACAATTTTGGAAATAAATGTTAAATAGTATTACTGTTGTTCCATTACAAGGATTGCTTTGGCATGAAATAAAACAGGAAGGTTGATATACCATTAAAACAAATAAACCAAACTAAGAAATTAATAAAATAAATTCCTTTTTCAAAAGGACTCAAAGATCGACTTAACTCTCGATATTATTAACCAATGTACTCCTCAAAATTTTTTCTTTATAGATGTTTTAGTTTTTGAAAGAAAAATACATAAATATTATTAAGAAATGATGATGAAGTGAGATAATTACAAATCATTGAATTTTATAGTAATTTTCAAGTAAAAATTAAAAATGTGTTAATTTTTCCACTATGTTAATGATCCACTTGTAACATATCCACGTCCAAAAATACAACCAAGATATTCACATGCATAAAATGTTCATAATGTTCATACGCATATAGGAATCCAAAAACACTCAAAACACTTGACAACTTTCTTGGTTCAGGTATGAAACTTATTTACCTTTTTGAGTATAAGGTTTTTTGACATGACGAGAGAGAGACAATTTCTTTCTATGCTGACTTTTCCATCTGACCCCACCATGTGCAGCACCCCGCCACAAACTACTGGTCTGGCCTCGGCGAGCTCCAAAAATCAACTACCTTGCTCTAGCGTCGAATCTCAACTAACTGCTTTTTTTCAAATCCCAAAATCCTCAGCCCATTGCTTCCGGGCATGACATCATTCACATCCCTGGTCCTATTTCCTATCTGGGGTTTTTATTGTGACATCTGTGATTGTCACATCCGCCCTGCATGTGCATGAACACCTACACTCAGTGTGTGCACCTAACTAATCCATGCACTAAGCCGAAAGGTTCTCAGCCTAACTAAACTGAAAGGTAAGATATACAAAATGAAAAATGATGATATTAAAAAAATCCTTCTGCAATTATATAACATTTCTTGACTATCAGATTATTACCTCATCATTTTTTAATACATTTTTCAGTCCTGGTTGATTTTTAAGTAGAAGCAGTAATTTGTTTATAGTAGTCAAAGCTTGTGCAGAACCATCCATACTTTTTTGGGATGAGCCAATAAGAAAAAAATCCTGGACGAGACTGATTGCATTTCACATAGCACTAATATCCTTGGGAAATGTATGAATCCAATTATTCTCTCTCCAGGTATGGATAAATAGTAGGGCAGACTAGGTTCTTCAGCCTTGGTTAGGCAACTAGTCTAGGAGAAGGAAAACTCTGAATTCAAACCTGTTAAACTCCGCTTAAAAATTGACCTTGTGTCATATCCTGCCCGAGCAGAGGGGTTGGTAAATATGATAAGAGAAAAATGGTGCCGCATTGAGGCACAGATTCTCTGAACAACATAACTCAGATTCTGAATTCAGAGTCTGTAATGACGGACATTCACATTCACCTGACTTAAAACTGCCATTTGTAAAAGATCTGGAATGCATGCAGCTTGAAAAGCCAGGATGTTCAGAGTGTAGAGTCATGTACCTGGATAGAAGATGACTGCCTGCCTTAAAAAGGGGTATGTCTTAAAAATTTGCAGAGGGTCTCTAAAGTTCGATTGAGTGAAGACACTATTCTTGTTGGGACAGTGTGACCGAGTGAAGACACTACTTTTGTTGGCGATCACTTGCATCCATTTCACCAGTTTGAGAACAGAACCTTTCTATCTAAAGTAGTTGCCCAAAGAGGATTAATGAACCAGGTGAGCCCTACTATTGACCCATAGCAAGAAAATGAAGAGATGAATTCATAAATTTAGTGTGAAGTGAAATGCAAACAAATGCATCCAGCATTTGAAGTTCAGTTGCTGTATTTATTTACGATGATGGAAATAGTTATGCCACAGTCCTCACTACAGTAGTAATTGTCTGAAAGCTGAACTTTTTAAGCACATCTTCAAAATGGTGACATCACAGAATGTCTCTTTGAAACTTAAAAAAGCACTGACCAAATTCCAGCTTTATAAGGAATTTGCAATTAGCAGAAGTATCTGTCATTTTTTAATGAAAGGTTTCCACATAATTTTGGAAAATTTTAGGAATACAGAAAGATGATTGAAAAAAAAAAAAAAAAAAAGATAAATAAAAATACCCGTTACTTGATTTGGCTGGGCAGGAGTGCTATTACCTAGTATATCTTGAGTCTAGTGTAGCCTATTTCCTCCCCTGGCTTGGTTAGAATTAAGAATTTTCCTTTTTCTAAATTGGTTGTCGTACCAAGGTTAAAGAATCCTGTATGGCCTACTATTTACTTAAAGCAGAAGAGAGAATAGATGTATTCATACTTTTCCCAAGAGTATTAGAGCTATGTGAAATGCCTCATTCAGGATTTGAACTGTTTGCTGAGTCCATTTCCCATAATGATAACCAATATCCCTCAAGTACCCCTAGCAAAAAGATGATTGCTGATATTAATATGAAAAAAAAAAAAAAAAAAATCAAAGTCAAGAAAAATGCTTCATTTTTAAACCTTCTCAAAAAAAAAATCCCATGTCACTATTTGCACTCAAAGTTGAAGAGACAACAGTCATTGAATTTGATTCCCACTAAGTGCTCCATACTTCTAGCCTTGTGCCATATCAAAGCTAAGATTAGTAAATAACTATGCAACAACTTCTCTATACATAATATTTGTTATTCTTTGATCTTTTGCTTGTCCTTAGTACGGCACTAAACTTCATGGTGAGGCTCCAGTTCTAGAGTGTGTGAAGCCACTTCTTTGTTGCTATTACTCTCAGGTCCACTCTGACCAAGATTGGCAGTATTCGTCAAGGTTCTTTACGTGGATCAAATAGATCTATTTGAGAGTGCATAAAATGTTTGGAACTATACATATATATTGGTTCTTAAGAAACTGATATTGCAACTAAATATGTATTTACCTGTTTAAAATGATTGCAAAAATACATTTTTTGCCAGAGACGAATTGAAGACTCTAATTGGTAAACTAACTTTAGCATAGACTAGTCCAGCAAAAGTCAGCATGCCATAAAACTAACCAACCTTAATTGATTGACTTAAAAATCCAGATGATCATTCAAAACAAGACTGAAACTTTTTAAAAGTCCAAATAAATGTTAATTCAAATATGGTGCAACAATACAATAGTACGGACATAGTTACTGCTTGGAAGAATTATTAGTGATCTGATTTTCATATGTTCATTAACCTTAAAATAACTGTCCATGCTTTATCTGATTAATTACAGTCAGCTGAAGTTACAGAAAAAAAGGCACTGTGTTTTAATCAATAAAGTGCCATCTCCTCTTAAAATGGCATGCCTCTGAAACTAGCAAACCAGTCCACTCTACTGAAAGTGATGTCAACTTATGCATGCTTTATCTATGAGTATGTTCACATTGCTTTCAGTAAATGAGATATTGCTACCAAGGTATATGAACAGATTTGCTTCTTTCAGAGGCATGTCATTTAAAGAGGAGATGGCACATTATTGATTAAAACACAGTGGAAGTTTAAGAAAAAAAGGCATTGACTGTAGTTAGTCATAGATAAAGCATGGACTGCTATTTACAGGTTAATGACCGTATGAAAGTCTGATCATTGATAAAATAAAAAAAGAATTCTTCCAAGCCATAGCTATGTCAGTACTATAGCATAGTTGCACCACTTTGACGTTAATGAAGCACCAGGAGAAAAAGCTAGATGAGATCTACATAGAGACAGTGGGCTGTTTTAAGTAAGTCCTGGAAGTAGCACCCAACAAAACAGTAGTTGTACAGCCACTGATCTCCTATCTTGCAAACTATCAAAGTAAGTTAACAAGACATGGTGGATACTGCTGGAGAAGTAAAGATAAACTCATTAGCGATGTCCTATGGACTACTAAAGATGGACATACCAATGCTTGTTGACTAGCAAAAACTTAAAATAACTGACTAGGTGTAGACTCTGAA
The DNA here is from genome assembly GCA_963585895.1 of Sepioteuthis lessoniana. Taxonomy (NCBI): domain Eukaryota; kingdom Metazoa; phylum Mollusca; class Cephalopoda; order Myopsida; family Loliginidae; genus Sepioteuthis; species Sepioteuthis lessoniana. The sequence continues at coordinate 123,868 of CAUZXS010002149.1, forward strand.
TGCCGTCTAGAGGACTTAGTAAAAGTGATAGACAATAGGGACAGATTGCAAGAGACAGTCAAAGGAATATGTGCTGTCATCATGTCTCAATGATTATGATACCTACGATGGTCTCAACTTTAGTCCACTATGTTATTGTCTCAAGGCCAATAATCATTCTCTTTTTGGCATGTGTGTGTGTGTTTGTGAGGGCCTTATGTCTACTTTATAATATCTTCATAATAAACATGCTGGAAAATTGCCTAAAGCAATGTGCTGATACCAGCTGACAAAGGGAGATAACTCTTAAGTGTCATCAGTTACCCTTAGGCAAATACGAACCAAAACCAGTGTTTGAATAATCCTTTCTGTATTATCTTTTCTTTGTTAACTATTAATGACAACTTTCTAAATCGAAGGATATCTGATTATAAATGTACTCTAAAGAAGTACCTTCCATTGAAGCTTGAATTCACATCCCAAGAAATAATTTTTTTTTTTTTGATGGCTAATATCTTAACCAGTTTTGCCACAGAATGTTATGGCTAGCTGGTCAGCCATTTCTCATGACCTATCTTAGGTCAAGGCTTGTATTTATCCAACCCTGCTACCAGGACATGAGGTTAATCTTTTTGTGAATCAAAGTAAAGATAGTTTTCCTTCTCTTAGACTGGTTGTCTAACCAAATCTAAAGAAGTCTGCTCTGCTATTTACTAGAAGAAAAATTGGATTGATGCCATTCTCAAGAGCATTTGTGGAAAGTGAAACGCAAAAAGCCTCATCTAGGATTTGAACTCAGGTTATTAATTCCATTTCCAATGATAACCAATATGCTAAGCATACCTTAAATCAAGGTGCCATGCTGAGTAATTCCAAGGCTTGTGGGAATTACTTGGTTGTACTCATCTCTTTTCTATGTAACACACAACAGATTGTATTTGGTTACATGGTAGTATCAGCAACAAGAAATAATCCTTGATCTGACCAAAGACTATTGAAGGCACAAGTATATATATATATATATATATATATATATATATATATATATATATATGGAACATTAGCGACATTATATATATATATATATATGTCGCTAATGTTCCATTTTACAAAAAAATTTTATTATATTAATAAAAAGAGATGTTGAAAAGTTATCAACCCAACCAAGAAAGAAATGATGTAAAACGATGAAATGAAAAGTCTATTTACCATATTCATCTCGGGCACCTCACACAGTGTAATGGTTTCAGTCAGCTAGATTAACAGACCATTGTTAAGGAGTTCTTTTCTCACTGGGTATCCTATACTTCTGACCTTATGCCCCAACTAAGCTTAGTAAATAACTAAACCCAATATTCATCTAAGGCACCTCACACAGTGTAATGGTTTTAGCCAGCTAGATTAGCAGACCATTGTTAATTTATTTTTCACTGCCCCATAATTTTGACTTAGTACAACAACTAAGTTCAGCTTTGTAAATAACTAAGCCCCATATTCATTTTACAATTCAAAACACTTGGTAAATCATTCCTCAAGTTTCTTTAACCCTTAGTGAAAAACAAAAAGAAGTAATTCCTTTCTTGGTTGGGTCAAGAAAACTTTTTAATTCCCCCTCCTGTATAAATTATTATAAATTTGGAGAAAATGGCAATATGTAATATTGATAAAAATATTCAATCACTGAATTGTTATAATTCAAAACTAATATTACACAAAAAACAAATACTATATTATGAATACCTTGAATAAAGATAAGATACTATGGGTGTTTTGTATAGCCATAGGTTTCTGTAGACAAATTGATTAAAGTATACCGTATACACTTGTATATCATACTACTTTCTGATATCACAAATGTAGTCTCATATCAGAGATTCACACCAGACAAGTGTTGAAATAGTTGCCAGGTGGGGGGCCTAGTTTACATCTTGCATATAGCACAATTCGCTAATATTAGGCCAAAATTTAAGTCTCGGAAAGTCGCATAATACACAAGTATATATGGCATTAATTTACTAAACTTAGTTTTGGTACACTCTTGGAAGTATCGGGTACCCTGCAAGAATCAATGATTTGCAAATCTAGCTTATCATCAATTACACCAAATTAGGTCCGCTGAGAAAAAAAAAAGTTGCAGAGAATTCTACTTTTTAGAAATTACATTTTATTTTTACAGCATTGATAAAAGGGCAACAGTGAAGATTTATGGTAAAATCAAGCTGGAGGCAATGAGTTTCAATCAGATTGGAAAGTTGAACATTAATAAGCCCGTTCAGTTCCAAGATCGGTAACCATTTAGAAATTACTTGTGTACCATATGAAGCCAAGTTGAGCAATTAACAAAAAAGTTAAAGACTGGACAAAATTCAAATAATTTAAAGATGTTTTAATCCATTATAACAACCCAAATTTTATATTTTCCAATTTAAAAGGAATTCATTATAAAGAGACATATAAAAATGAATAGTAAACATATTGAAACATCCATTTAACCTTTATTACTCATATAGTAGCTTTGGTAGTCATCATCATCATGTCATGCCACCAGCACAGATATCCCTGACCCTCTCTCGCCACTTCTCCCTATCGTTCATCACCTCTGGCAGGTCTTCAAGGGCTACATCCTGTATCCTCACAGAGCTGCTGTATGTATGTTCGAGCTGGTCGTCCTGCTTTTGCTTGGCCATATGCGGGGGTCCATAGGAGTGCATCACTTATGATCTCGTCCCTGCTTCTCCAGCAGTGTCCTGCATGTCTGGTTCATCTAACTTGGATAGTTTTCGTGATGGGAGGCAGGTGTCCGTATAGTTGATGACTTGTGGGGTGTTGCCGCCAGGACTTGTGCAATATTTCTCGCAACATTCTTGTATAATTGCTGTCTAGATTTTTCTCCAACCGTTTTGTTAGCGTCCAAGTAGTGCATCCATATAGCAGTATCGACACGACCGCTGATAATTTTTATTAATGCAAATGGCATAATAGTTAGAGTGTTCGCCAATGGCCCAGGAGATCTGGGTTCAATCCTAGGTCAAGTCATACCAAAGAATAAAAAAAATGGTACTTGATGCTGCCTTGCTTAATACTCAGCATTATAAGGTACGGATTAAGGGTAAAGTGGAGCAATCCAGAGAAAGGAGTAGCACCCGCCCCTATGCCTACGTGTAGTAGGTAATGAAAAGGGAGCCTTCAGGTCACCCTTGACTACTATACACTGAATTAACCAAAATCTAAGAATTCAATGAGATTTTTATATTTATTTTAAATGTCCTTAAATGAGGACATTGGATTATAATGAGTTAATCCATTTAAAAAAAAAAAGTGGGGTAATCTGTTAAAGAAAGAAAAACAAAGAAAAAAACCAATGTTTTAGTTAAAACACAGCAAAAAGTATGAAAAAAAAAAAATGAAATGACAAATTTAGTTGACATAGATTTTGTGAAAAGATCAAAGGGACTTAACCCTTTATATGTAAAAAAGTCCAATATCTTAGGATAAATATTTTACAATGTGCATTTACCCAACCCCTCTGCACAAAAAGGATGCAACACAAAGTCAATTCATAAGCAGAGTTTAACAGGTTTGAATTCAGATTTTTCCTTCTTCTAGAGTGGTAGCTATACCAAAGTTAAAGAACACAGTCTGCCTTATTATTTTAACTGGAAGGAGAATATTTAGATGCATATCTTTCTGAAGGGTATTAGTGCTATGTGAAATGCAAAGAGCCTTGTCAAGGATTACAACTGTCAGCTGTGTCTAATTTCAACAATGATAACCACAATGCTGCCAGAACCTTACACAGTATTTTACTATATATCATAACACTGTACATAAGATCCTAACAAGTATTACCACTCCGAGTCTGAGTGGACCTGAGATTAATAGCAATGAAGGGTTAGTCTACGCTCAGTAAAGTTCCAAAGAGATTGTCCCCATGGTGTAGAAGCTAAATTACTGGACTGTGACGTCATAGTAAGTGAGTATGAATTTCAGTTATGTTATTATGTTCACTTTTGGACTAATGCCCTTTAGGAAAGGGATGAACCCACTTATGTTCTTGTCTAAGAGTTAAATTGTACCACATCTTTTTTTCTACAAAAGGTGGCTTTGGCATTAAATAACCCATAAAAGTTGATATGCTATTAGATGAAGAAACTAAAACCAGAGATCTGGAGCCAAACCATTGGAAGCAATTTAGTGTCATGCCCAGGACACACCTTTTTTGGGGGGAGAGCGGTCTTACCCCCTATGCAGAGAATACAGTTACCAAATTCTAAGCTTCACCAAAAGGATATTGAATATTTCAGACCAAACACTATTTTACAATACATCATTAGCCCAATTTTCTGGGTTAAAAAATTTTTTTTAAATGAAATAAAAATCACATTAAAAAGGTTAATAGAGTGACTATCCATTTAAACTTATGGGATAGCTTAAAACGGATGTTTACATCCTAAAGTTTAAATGTGTTTTACACTCGATATTTTTTGCAAGTTCAAAGGGGCTAAAAAGGTTCAAAGGATCTTAATAAAAATCGTGAAAGAAGTCAGAGTAGACCAAAAAGGAAAATGGGAAAATAACCTATATACAAAAAAGAGGCAAACAGATTGGAGATCAGATTAAAAAGCTGGGAGACTGCAACACAATAAGCTGCAATTGGGTATAATGTATGGATGACTAGAAGCACAAACATTGAAACAGTCTAATCATATACCTAGTGTTTCTTTAACGATAATTCTACCCACCCCCCTCCACACCATTTCTGAACTCCTACTCTCAATAGCATTTATACAAAGCACACAAGCTAGAAGGTCAGAACTTCGTTTCCAGTTGGGCAATAAGGTCACTTTGACTCAGTCAATCTGACTTCTTCTATTTCCTGCCAGACAATGGCGGCCATTTTTACACAGAGCTAAAAGTTTTAGGGTTTTTTTATTTTATTTTTGTTTTAGTTTTTTTCCGCTCTTATTCTTTTCTTTGATTAGCCTGTTTTGAGTGTGTTATTAATTTGCCAAGGCTCCCAACAATGTCTAAGAATACACAATCATTAATAATACTACTACTACTTATTATCATTATTAATATGATAATTAATTTCTAAGAGTAACAAACCAAAAGATTAGAGAAAGCCATATATGGAGGATGTGTGGGTGGGTGGATACTAGCAATTGTTCTGAAGGATAGCAATCAATAATGACCAGCTCATAATAATTAAATGACGAGATAGCAGAGATCAATGTGGCAGATCTGATACTGCATTATCTTACAAATCGGAAATATGCAACCTTTTCCGCTAATAATTTTTAGTGCATAATATAAAAAGAAAGAAAAAAAAAAAACAAAAGAAAAAAAACAAAGGAAAACAGAAGATAAGGGGGAGGGAATAAAAAAAAGAATTATACAAAGATATGCTTAGCTATCTTTATACTTTTTATCAGAGATCAAATTGCAAATATATATTATTTACAACTTAAAAAGAAAAAATGCTTTTGAATCAGTGTTAAGAGTGCTTTAATCCTAAAATGAACAAGATTAATTATTTAATCAGTTTCTATTCTTGTATATAGATTTAAGATAATTTCCTTTTGTTAAATCCAACAACATATTGACTTCACACTGTACGTTTTTGCATTTGGATACATTTGATATGCTTAAATATTTGGTTTAGTTTCTTTCAACCATCATGAAATATTTAATGCCAAAACCATCCTTGTAGAAAGACACTCATGGTACTATTTAAACCATAACTGGGGGTTGGGTAAGCAGGTTCATGCCTTTCCCAAGAATATTAGTCCAAAAGTAAACATAATAGCATGACTAGAGTTTGAACCCGCTTACTACAATGTTGCAATCCAGTATGTTAACCATGATGCCATGAAAACTCTCCATTATTATTTAGGTATTTTCTGGGAGGTGGAGCGAGTCTTCAAAGTGAGTAGATATAAATATGCTAATTTATCATACAAAGTAAACAATAAGCTCATTAATAGATTTTAATATACTGAGAAGAAAAAAAACCGAAAAAAACTTCCTAATAATAATTATTGCTATATAGATTATTAAAGTACATACGAGGAAATATTCTGATTATCTTGTCCGGAAAAGGTTGATTGGTTGGGTTTTATGGCATACCAACCATTGTAATTTATTTAATGGTTTGTGAGATAGGATGTATGTGGCCATACAGCTGCTGTTTTGTAGGGTGCTGCTTTTAAGATTTTTTCAAAACAGCATGCAGTATCCTTTCCTCGGTGTATGTTGACATTGGTAGCAGTATCTCATCAACAGAAAACAAAGTATATGAAGTGGTCTACTAATTTCTGAGGCTTGACATTTAATGAGATGGTACCACCTTGATTAAAACACATGAAATTAGTTTTATCTGAATTCACTTAAAGACTGAGGCCTCTTGCTGCTTGCTCCAGGCTATGTAGCAGAGATTTGACTTGAGCTGCTGAATTTGAAAGAAGCACTAAATCATCAGTGTAGTCTGCATCGGATATTGCTTGTTTCTTGTCTTTTTAGTGTGAGACCATTTTCATACATTATGTCAACTGACATTTGTAGTACATAATCTAGGCAGATTATAAACAGAACTGAACTAAAAAAAAAGTCCAGTTTTTAAATGGAAGCTGTTCTTCTTGGATTTTATCCAAACTATTCTGGTATTTTAACCAATGGCATAGTCACGGTTAGTCACTATAACATTCGACATGTAGTATCTTTCAATGATCCAAGCACTGAAAGTTTTTGAAAGCAAGAAATTATCAATTTCTGAGCCTTATTTTAATAGGCAAGTTTCAAATGATTAATCTATGGTTTAGTTGCATTTGGCATATCAGACTTTGTGGGTTATTTAATGCTAAATCCTCTTTATATATATATATATATATATATATATATATATATATATATGATTTGTAAGTAAATAGTTTGTAAGTTACTACTTTTAAATGAGTTAGAGCATATTTGTTTGCATACATTTAAATGGTTTAAGTATTGCTATCTAACACTGATAATTCTATTTATTATTAATCATTTGTTTGCACCAAGTGGTTTCAAGAATAGTAACAGATTAGACATTTCTATCTGACATGTAGATTGGGACCCACACAGGTAAAACCACTCTGGGTCAGAATGGAGCTGGGAATAATGACAATGAGAGGGTACTACATAATCCCCAAAGTTCCAAGACTGGAGCCTCACCATCAGATGCAGTTTAGTATCATATTAAGAGAAGTGCAGTTGGCAGATTCTACAGCACCTTTCTGCTGATGGAGCAGAATGATTAAACTACTTTTAGGCATTATGGAGATGTTCATAGTGTAACAGTTATCATCAGAGGAAATGAATTTGGTGACCAGGGTTCAAATCTAGAATATGGCTGTTTGAGTTTCACTTCATGTTTATGCCCTTGAGAAAGACATTAATCTATATCTTATCCTCAGCGCTGAATTCAAACTGGTCTGATTAAAAATTAACCTTATATAACATCCTGCCCCTTGTGGAAGGGTTGAGTAAAGAGATACTTTGGGGAAGTCTGGTCAGATATTGTTTTATCTACTTCTACTTCCCAAACTCTCTAAGTAGCTTTGAGGTTCAGTTTAAAATCACTGAAGATAGCCAGAATCTCAATATTACCATAACTCCTGAAAAAGAAAAAGTTCTAATGAATAGTATTTATGCAGGGTGTCACAAAAATACCTCCCACATTTCAAACTGTTACCTGTGTTGTGCAAGTCAACTTAGGCAACTAGTAATGGTAGCGCCATCTAGCTAATATTTTACCTTTCGTTTTTTTACTGATACAGTTATAATCATGGCTAGGACACAAGGTGTATTTTAAACATTTTTTTAAGACCGGTGAATCTAATTGTGACACAGAAAGCTTTTTATGTTCATTTCATGTTATGTTATGTTGGAGTGATGTGGTTCTAGAGAGAACATAGATACTGTTATGGCTTGAAAATTCTATCCAGAACAGCATCACTTAAACATAACAGAAAATAAGCATGAAAATTTTTCTGTGTAGTAATTAAAGATTAACCAGTCTTCAAAACAAAAAAAAGAACAAAAAAAAAAGTTTCAACAGCAAATACATTATATGCACCAGTCCATGCTATGGTCAAAACAAGAAAAAATATTACCTAGATGGAGATCCTATTGCCACTTGCTTCAGTTGACTAACACTACAGAGATGACAGTAATGGAGGTGCCCATGATGAAATGGATATCATTGAACGAAATGGACAGGTGATCCAAGTCCAAATCCTGGACTAAGTAGATAGTATTTCACATAGAACTATTACACTTGTGAAAGGTATGAATCCAATTATTCTTCCTCCAGCTATGGGTAGATAGTAGAATAGACTGGGTTCTTTAGCCTTGGTTAGGAGAAGAAGAAAACTGAATTCAAACCTGATAAACTCCACTTAAGAATTGACCTTGCGTCACATCCTACCTGAGCGGAGTGGTTGATAAATACATACACAGTTTACAGTTTAAAATGTTGGATGTATTTCTGATGCAATCTGTATAATGCAGTGGAGTCAGAAAGAAACTTTGGCGAAAAGGTCCGTTTAAAGAAAGAAAAAAAACAAAAAACAAAAAAAAAAAAAAAAACAAGATTTAATTATCTTCTAACATTTACCTAATTTTTCTCCAAGTACAAAATCTAAAACAAACAGACCCTGGAAAATATTTAGCAAATGCATAAATTATTCATTGATTTTAATGGCATGTCAACCCATCAGGAGGTATTTTATACGTAGAAGTTATAGAATTGCATCCATTGTACATACTTATTCTTTTTTTTTTTCAATAAGGGTTTCGGACTATTGTCTTCATTGTTATTTCCACAACGTTTCGGCTGATATGTCCTCCAGCCTTCTTCAGATGTTTGTCGAACTTGGCAACCTTCACGGAACTTCGAACTACGTCCTTTATTGAATCCATGGGGTTGCCTGTTCTGATTCCATTAGCCATAACCAGGTACAAGTGTTAAGTAATCGTGTATTGTTACTCCCCTGCAGTCAGGATTGAACCTGCAACCTCCAGATGATTATCTCTTTAGAAACTTAGGGAATCAACGCCTAATGATAAAATCATCAGGCTTCATCTCAGAAATTTAGACAACTAATATTTTTTCTTGATTTTTTGGGTATGGTTAGACATCAAATATTCTTATTGAATACAAATAATTTGTACACAATTGCATGGTTTCAAGCATTTCTATATAATACTTTTGACTCAATTGTATGGTTTCAAGTATTCCCATTTAATACTAATAATTTCTACTCAGTTATATGGTTTAAAGTATTCCTATTAAATACAAGTAATTTGTACACAATTGCAAGGTTTTAAGCATTTCAATATAATACAAATAATTATATTGTTTCAAGTAATTACTTCTATTCAAAAATTTTTTTTTTACTACACAGATGGTTTCAAGTAATTAATAAAAACACTTCGTAAACAAAGCTACAAATAATAATTCTTACAATGAATAATTTACAGTTTTAAGGTATAAAGTATTCTATATCAAATATAGATAATTTTAAAACAGATCTATTTTACCTAAAAGATCCAATCCTAACAGATACTACCACTCTAGCCAAACATAAAGCTTGGATTAATGGCAATGAAAAGCTACTCTACACTTCTCAATGCTCTAGAACTGGAGCCTCACCACCAGGTGCACTAAATGTGATACCCATTCTGCAGAAGGGATACAGTCAGCATATTCTAAACCCTACTGACAATTGTCCCTAACTTCAGTTATGATATTAAGAGTAACAACCAAGAAAACTTATCATTTGAATATTTTGAACCATTGTTCTCAATTATTGTTAGATTTCTAGTAATGGTAAAGTATGATCAAAACTTCTTTTTTCTTCTTTCACAACAGAACTTGGTTTTTTGCCTGTTTTATTTATGGCACTGAATATTTGTTGTTGTTTTTTTCAATCACCACTAGATTAGATTCCTCTTTTGTCATAAGGCTCAATTCTTCTCTTTCACCAAGAAAGTCTTGTATTTAACAAAATTTTGCACTGAGCATATTCATCCACCATAAAAAAATGAATAGAATAAAATAAAATAGAAGAGAAGAGACTTCGAGAAACAGATGACATTGGTTTTTATGTAAGTGAGTCACTGTTGATTGATTACAAAGGGAATTTGCTTAAGTAGCATGGCTCTATTGTTGAGAAGGTTTGCTCAGGACAAAATTGCAACTGGATTCTTTGCTACAATTTTGTACAATAGTACTACTTCTATGACTTATTAGATTTACACATAATTTTAGTTGGTCATGTTTTATGGTATATCAACAATTGTAGGTTATTTAATGGAAAATCATAGAAATATATATAATATGATAATGAATAAACATATATTAGTTTATATATATATATTTAGTAGAATGGATGCTTATATGAAACAACTGGTTTCATGCTGTCTTTATATGACAATCATCAGGCAGAAAATGCTCTGTTACAGACATTGAGCACTCTCCTAATTAGATATTTTTATTTGAGTCATAGATGAAATCTAACAGTTACTGCTACTCTGAATCAAAGTGGACCTGGGAGTAATGGCAATAAAGGAGTACTTCACATCTCTCAAAGCTCCAGGACAGGAGCCTCACCAACAGATGCAGTTTAGTTTCATATCCAGGACACTAATTGAGAGCTAGGTAGTGGTGGGGGGGCGTTGTTACCCCCTTGCAGAGATGTCTCTGAATCCTACAGCTCCAGCTGACTGGGATTACATATAATTTTCCAATATGCTACAATATCGTGAATTATTACAGACCTTGCTTAATTCTCACTGCACGGGTTGATTTCTAAAAATATCAAAATGACCTACAAGGTAGTTAAGTGATATGCTAATCATATGCAAATTAGTTTTCTCAACTTCTTTCCATTGGCCAGTAAAAATAATATGTGCATACCATATTATATGAAATGTGAAGAACTCCAGAAAGTACCCGACAATCAAAAATTAGTCAACTCAGTTCTCAAGGGAGCATATTCAGCCCAATTGACTGTGACTGGAACTGAGTATACTCAGTTCTCACAGGGCATACACAGGACTGAGTATACACAGTTCCCAATTGGCAGTGTCATAAGCTGAATACACTCAGTTCACATGGGCCATGCATGGGACTGAGTATACACAATCTCCAATGTGCTGAGCTTGAAACAGTTTTCAAGGGAACATGCACGGAACTGAACATGCTTAGTTCCTGTGCAGTAAAAGTTAAATTTATGTGGGATTTGTTTAATCTTTTATCATCTTTGCAATATAAACAGTGTTTTAAAGAGATGACATTACAGAAACAGAATGCTGTTGTTGTAATGTTGTTAAAATGACTCAAAAAAGCCTATAAAATGGTTTCGTCTTTTGATTGAATAACACAAACACTACATGTAACTAAAAATAATGAGACAGTGGTAGTATTTTATTTCATCTGAACATTTTAGTGGAAACTAATCAACTTTATTAAACCAACCTTTGATTTAATGGAGTTGATTTATAACATTTCTACAAAAAGATTATCAAATACTTTTCTGAACTAGTGATGAAAGCTGACAGTATAACATTTCCAGAGGAAACAAAAGTCAAAATAAGAAGGTCATTCAATTTTGACGGAAGGTCGGAATGACATCAAGCTTTGGGGGTTGCCAGACTGTCAGAGAATAAAAAGTCAAAATCATAGTTTGCATTTGGATTCCAACAGTAAAAAGGCAAAAAGTTAAATTTTATCAATTTTGGTACAAGGCCGAATTCATAGAGCACCCAGTGAGGTATAAATTCACATGGTTTATCAGTTGTATTTTACAGCATGTCAACCTTTGTGGGTTATTTAATGCCAAATCTTGTTAATACTTACATATTAGATTTATAAGCAAATACTTTATAGATAACAATTTTTAAACAAGCCAGAGCTTATTTGTTTGCACACAGTTAAATGTTTTCAAATATTGCTATCTAATACTAATCATTCATTTTAATATCAATCATTTGTGTGCATGCAGTTAAATGTTTTTAAGTATAATAAATAATTACACAGTTCTATTTGATCCGAAGATGAGACCTTAACAGGTAGTACCACTCCAAGTCAGAGTGTACCAGGGAGTAATGGCAATGAAAGGGTATCCACATGTCCCAAAGCTCAGGGACTGGAGTCTCACCATTAAATGAAGTTTAGTGTCATATCTAAGCCACTCACTGGGTGGTGGGGGAATGTCTTACCCTTTTGCAGAGTTGCTGTCAACATATTTTACAGCTCAAGCTGACTGGGCTGAAAACTCACATGCAACAGCTTACGAGATAAGTATCTATAAATATCACAGTAGTTCATATTTGTTGAACACAACCAACTTTGGCACAAAACTGACAATAGATTGGATGGTTTGGTTTGTTTGTTTAATAGCATATCAACCTTTGTAGGTTATTTAATGCCAAAGCCATTCTCCTATAAGAACAGTCGTGGTACTATTTAACCCATAGCAGGGAGGATAAGGGGGCTCATACCTTTCCCATGCCTGAAAGTGAACATAATAACGCGACTGGAGTACGAACTCGCTTACTACGATTCTGCAGTCAATCGCTTTAACTATTACACCATGAGGACACCCCCCCAATAGATTGGAATTAAATCTGATAGTATTAGGAAATGAATGAGGGATGTTAATGGTGTGTCAGCCTATCTAGGGTTATGCTAAGTCATCTTTGATTGAGTCACCTATATCACCAAATTAAATGGATACTGCAGGTCATTAAAATAATCTAGTATCTAATGATAGAATTCACTAACTTGTATTTAGCAAAGTCCCTCTAAAAATACAAGTATCTGCTTAATAAATGAAGTTAAGTGGATTTTAATCACTTAGAATATACAGACAATTGTCTTCATCTTCATACCCACAATATTTTGGACAATATATCATTCAGCTGTCTTCTTAACAACCATCATCTCAGAAATTTAGACCAAATGAAGTGGTGATGAACATGCTCAGTACTTGGATGAAAAAATGTGCTTAATGGAATTTATCTTTGTAGGAAAATGGAATTGGCAACCCAAGTTCAAATCCTGAAGGTAGCTGCTTGCATTTCAATTTGGATTAATTATCTTGAGAAAGCAATGACACCATTTGTTCTCTCTCTCCAGTTAGGGGTAAATAATAGGGTAGACTGCATTCTTCAGTCTTGGTTTGGCAACTAGTCTAGGCAAAGGTAAACTCCAATTTCAATCCGTCTTTACTCTGCTCAGAAATTGATCTCGTGTCACATCTTGCTTATGGCAGAGGGAATTGGATAAGAGACCACTTAGTAACAACAGGTATTTTCAGCAACCCAAAAAACAAAGCTTAGTAAATAATATCTATATTCTGTGTTTATGTTTTTACAAATCAGAATCAAAAAATCAAAGTGAAAGGATATTGTTAAAAGATAACGGAGGGTACAAATAGTTTGGATTTTAAAAATGTCACCAGGTTACAAGAATACTTTGTTTTGGATTGGTCCTGGATCAGATGTAGGATTTCAGGATTCATGAGCCTATCTTATTTGAAGAAGGGTAGATGGAGAAATCAACAACTAAAAAGTTAACACAATGAACAAACGAAGGAAATATAAATATAGTAAATGAATGTATGTTTTATTTGAGAATTGATCTTAACAGTATGTCGGCTTGTCTAAGGTTGTTTTAGTTGGTTAGTTTAGTTCTATGGCATATCAAAGGGTTGTTTTATTCCTAGAGGTTAGGGAATTGTGTTCATCATACATGTGTGTGTGTGTGTATATATATATATATATATATATTTTTTTTGTTCAGTTGTTGTTTTAAGAGTTAATTGTTTGTTTTTTAAAACACTGTAATATAATACCAAGTATTCCTATCTAAGTAAGTAAAGCTGGCTGACTGAAGTCAAGGGCAACCCAAAGTTCCCTATTCATAAACTACTACACCGAGGTGTAGGGGAGGGTGCTACTTCTTTACTTGAATTGCTCCACTTTAACCTTGATCTATTCCTTATAATGCTGAGTGTTAAGCAAAGAGGTATCAAGTACCATTTTTTGAGTCTTCGGTGTGATTCAACGTGGGATTGTTTCGATGTAGTAAGTCATTTGTTTACACAGCTACATGGTTTCATCATCGTCATCATGTCGTGCCACCAGCACGGATATCCCAGACTCTCTCTCACCACTTCTCCCTATCATTCATCACCTCTGGTAGGTCTTCAGGGCTACATCCCGTATCCTCACATAGCTGCAGAATGTATGTTCGAGCTGGTTATCTTGCTTTTGCTCGGCCATATGTGGGGGTCCACAGGAGTACATCACTTATGAGCTTGTCCCTGCTGAAGTAATAATAATCCTTAGTAAACAATTATAGTATTAAGTGACTATTCATAATATAAATAATTTTCAGTTAAATGATATCAAGTATTCCTTTTTAATTTGAGTGATTTTTCATCATCATCATGTCATGCCATCAGCACGGATATCCCTGATCCTCTCTCACCACCGCTCCCTATCATCCATTGCTTCCGCCAGGTCTTTAGGGCTACATCCTATATCTACACAGAGCTGCTCTATGTAGGCTCAAGCTGGTTATCCTGCCTTTGCTCGGCCATGTGAAGGGGTCCACAGGAGTACATCACTTATGACCTCATCCCTACTTCTCCAGCAGTGTCCCACATGTCTGGTTTGTCTAATTTTGATAGTTTTCATAATGCGTGGTAGGTGGCCAGTGACAATACACTGCTGGCCGACCCCCACTATCTCAACATCTTAAAACACTCATGGCCATCAGATCGTCCAGTGGTTTCTCTCATCTCCGGCCAGGGGTATTACACATTTCTTTATGGACACACAAAATACAACATACATAACTGAGAGGGTGGAAGAAAAGAGAACAAACAAACACAGACATGGGTTAGATCCAAGCAAAAGAAGGGAGAAGTTTGTGACACTTTTTTGCGGCTCTCCGTGCATCTGCAGGCTATTGTGAGTGTATTCAAACGAAACTCCCACAAAGTTACCAGGAATGCTGACTCATCCTCTCACATTGGCCAACCTGACCCCTGAGTTCACATATCCTAGCAGTTGCCTTTTTCGACCGTTAGTTTTCCCCCGACTTCTGTTGACTGCCTTGGTTTGTTCTGTTCTCTTCTGCCGACTGCCCTGGTCTGTCCACTTCTCTTGACTGACTCTGGGACCTTCCTTCCTTCGTCTTCTCCTCGTCTCATGGGAGATCTCACACGTAAGCCCTTTGTGTGGGTTTCATGCCAAAACAGACAAAGAGATCCTCTGACTAGCACCCACACCCACAGACATGAATGCCACCCATCATGTCACAGGCCATACAGCTGCGGCTTTGTGGGGTGCTACCTCCAGGACTTGTTCAATATTGCTCACAGCATTCTTGTGTAGTTGCCTTCAAGCTTTTTCTCCATCCGTTTAGTTAGCGTCCATGTAGTGCATCCATATAGCAGTACTGATACCACCGCTGCTTTGAAGAAACTGTGTTTCATTTTATCGGTCAGGTTTGACTTCCATATGACTGATAGCTGTCCATGCCTTTGCTAGTTGCATGTTGATGTTTGTTTTGGTTGATGAGACACTGCTTCTTAGGTGAACTTGTCAACTAGTTTCAGAGAGCTACCGTTTACTGTAGAGACGTTGCCTGTTTGATTAAAGCACATATATTCCATCTTGTGTGCATTGACATGGACGCCAATGCCTGCAGCGGCTTGTTTCAGATTATGTAGCAGGGTTTCAGCTTGAGTGGGTGCCTTTGCCAGAAGCGCGATGTTGTCGGCGTCGGTAATTGCTTTTGTGGTGTACCTTCTGCTTCTTTTCTTTGTTTCCTTGAAACTGTTTTCTTTGATTTTATCAATAGATGTTCTAAGCACGTGGTCTAGACAGATGATGAAGAGGTATGGGGCTAGTGTGTCTCCTTGTAGTACACCAGCTACAAGGTCAAAGTAGTCTGTGTCTCCATCTGGAGAACGGACTTTTACTCTGGTGTTTCTATCGAGAATCATTATGGCTGTGACGGTTTCTTTTGGTAGGCCGTAAGCAAGTAGAATTTACTCCATCTTTCCTCTGTGAATGGAGTCAAAGGCCTTGGTAAAGTCGACAAATAATATTGTTATTGCTAGGTTTTTTGCACGTACACCTTCAAGAATTCGACAGATAGTCAAAATTTGTGACATCATAGATCTACAGAGTAAAACGATAAAATTGTTGTCCTAAAGAAAATAACACTACAGCTTTATTTTAAAACTTTTATTGAAAAAAATCAATTCAGGTAACTTGATTATGTAGTAGAGCTGATATCTATTCAATGTAGCCGCCTTCAGCCTCAATCACTGGCTCGATATGGATCCAGAATTGGGAGCATGCCTTTTCCACAAGCACTGGCGGGATCTGGGCAAATACTCGGCGGATGGTGGCGATCAGGCTGGTTTTGGTGTTGTGGGAGGTCATGTTGGTGATGTTCTCAATGTATGACCAAACGAAGTAGTCCAGCGGGTTCAGGTCGGGGGAGGAGGGGGCCAGTGAGAGAAGGGTACAAAGTTGAAGCACTCCTTCTAAAGGCAAGCCTGGGTCTCTTTGGATTTGTGGGCTGGCACCGAGTCCTGCTGCCATACCCAGGGTCTGCCACTAGCCACCTGATTGTACCAGAGGATCACCACACTCTTCAGCACATCCAGGTACACTTTGGTGTTGACTTTCAAGCCGACTTTGAAGATATGAGGTAGTATGATGTGGCCCTCACTTGAAATCACATCAAAGACCATAACCGGAGAAGGAAACTTTGTTTTTATCACCCTGGGCACGAACCTGTTATTTGTGGCAATCCAGATTTGGATTTTGAGGGTGCTGGCAATGGTCCTGTTGTTATAACTTGAATAGGTAGAGAGCATGAGTTGTACATCGGCGCATCTCTGATCTCACTCGTTGAACATTGTGTCACTTTCAGACATGATAGAAGGCTCCTATTGATCTTGGGATTTGTACACAACTGGCCAACTAGTAGATTGTCTGCAACAAACAAACCCCCCACCAAAAAAAAAAAACGGTTTTCATTAAATGGAAATGGAATCATGTCATCTTTTCTAGGGTGACAATTTTATCGTTACACCCTGTATTTTTCCAGATGCCATTTTGGTTCTTCCTAAGTATGTTGTCAATTTTGGGTTCTATGTGGTTGCATAGTAGAGCATTGTATATTTTGGCCACTATGGATGTAAGTGTTATACCTCAGTAATTCTTGGCTAGAATGTATCCCTTCATCCATCGGTCTATAGGGTTTTGATTATATGCAGCATTACAGTGTTGGAGCAGTATGGTGTCATACTGAGTTGAGTTCTTCTTGTGTAAACGGTCCTAATTACTTACTTATAATTCTCGTGATTGGTCCATGTGTAACTTTCAGAGGGTTTCCAAGTAAATTCTTGAAATGCTGTTTCCACAAGTGTATTCGTTCTTGTTGGTTGGTAACTTTCAGTTTAGCTTTCGCAATGCTTTTCCTTCTGCTCACTTTATTTATTGTTTACCATGCTATCCTAGATTGTCTATCTTCAACCAAGTCTCTAATCTTATCAATCTGATTTTGTATGTATTCTGTCTGTTTTTTTAGGTATATGTTAAGGTATTTGGTTGGATTCTTCCTACTGCATTTGGAGGCAGTTTTCATGTCTGCACATTTTTCACTAACCGCTAGTGTCTACCATGGGACTCTAGATTTAGTTCTTTGTTTAACTGGTATGTATTCTGCTGCTGCTTCCAAGTGGGTGTTGATGAAATTCTCATATTTATTATTTGGAGTAAGTGTTTATGTCTTTTCCTCATAGTGTAACAAATTTGTTTCTTAGTGTTATTGCATATTCATCTCTAATATCCCTACTATTAAGCAGGGCCCAGTCATATTGTACGGTGGTCATTGTTCGGGTCACATTCTTTTGTAAGCACAGTCGTATTTTTGCTGTGACAATTCGGTGATCGGAGAACACACCCTTGAATGAGGAGTAAGCCTTGAATTTTTAAGCAAATCTATTTGACCCATAGATGGGACCGTAACATGTACTATAACTTTGGGTCAGAGTAGAAGTGGAACTGGAAGTAATGGCAATGAAGAGGTATGACGCATTCCCCATATCTCTAGAACTGGAGTCTCATCATCTAATCTAAACCCTGCTTACAGGATGTAGTATGAGAAAAAAGGAAGACAGTATGAAAATATCAGATTGACATGTTTCATAATTGGGATAATTCTGATGATTGTATCCCTAATGATAAAACAGGTGAATGACTTTCTTCTATCTTCTTTCCTGTATATATATATATATATATTTTTTTTTTTTTTTCTTATCTTTATGAAAGAAAAACTAACTTTCACTTAGCTTAATAATTAAATCAAGTTTTTGCTGAATGTTGAAATTTAATTTCTTGTCCTCATTTCAATAAAATTTTTCAAAGCCAATTCATTGTATAGATGCCTAAAAGTTTTGATCTTTTCTTACTTTATATCAAAGAATTAAAGACATCATCTTTTTATTTCACAATGTTGTTTATTTCTATTGAGATATTGAACTGGATTTTTTTACCTCCCTCCCCACAACATCCCTCTTTCTTAATGTTATTGCTTTTTTTTTTTTTTAGATTTTATTTTTCCCGTGTTTCCTCTTCATTTTTATTCTTTTCTGCTTTTTCTTTTGTTTCTTATTTTTCTTCATCTTTCCTCTTTCCAGGTTTTACAGTCTTCTCTTATTTTTCCCATGTTTCCTCTTCATTTTTATTCTTTTCTGCTTTTTCTTTTGTTTCTTATTTTTCTTCATCTTTCCTCTTTCCAGGTTTTACAGTCTTCTCTTATTTTTCACATGTTTCCTCTTCATTTTTATTCTTTTCTGCTTTTTCTTTTGTTTCTTATTTTTCTTCATCTTTACTCTTTCCAGGTTTTACAGTCTTCTCTTATTTTTCACATGTTTCCTCTTCATTTTTATTCTTTTCTGCTTTTTCTTTTGTTTCTTATTTTTCTTCATCTTTACTCTTTCCTTTTCTAGGTTTTACAGTCTTCTCTTATTTTTCACATGTTTCCTCTTCATTTTTATTCTTTTCTGCTTTTTCTTTTGTTTCTTATTTTTCTTCATCTTTCCTCTTTCCAGGTTTTACAGTCTTCTCTTATTTTTCACATGTTTCCTCTTCATTTTTATTCTTTTCTGCTTTTTCTTTTGTTTCTTATTTTTCTTCATCTTTCCTCTTTCCAGGTTTTACAGTCTTCTCTTATTTTTCACATGTTTCCTCTTCATTTTTATTCTTTTCTGCTTTTTCTTTTGTTTCTTATTTTTCTTCATCTTTCCTCTTTCCAGGTTTTACAGTCTTCTCTTATTTTTCACATGTTTCCTCTTCATTTTTATTCTTTTCTGCTTTTTCTTTTGTTTCTTATTTTTCTTCATCTTTCCTCTTTCCAGGTTTTACAGTCTTCTCTTATTTTTCACATGTTTCCTCTTCATTTTTATTCTTTTCTGCTTTTTCTTTTGTTTCTTATTTTTCTTCATCTTTACTCTTTCCTTTTCTAGGTTTTACAGTCTTCTCTTAGTTTTTGTATGTTTGTTACTCTACTCCTTCATCTTTTTGCTTTTTCTTTTCTTTTGTATGTTTCTTCTAGCTTTTCTTTATCTTAATTCTTTTTTGTTTTTCATATGATATAGAAAATAACACATTTTGTCTCTTGACACAAATGTGTAAAAGAATCCAGACATTATCAGCATATTCCATCTTAAATATTTAGATATTCTGCTATTTTAAATGTGTCAGAATCATAAAATACTGTAATCCATTTTAAAATTTGAATTTTACTTTTTCTTATCCAGTTTTTAATTTATGACACTTATTTGGCAGATATTAGTTCAGAGTATTTTAGCATAATTCTGCTGAAGTTTATCTTGTCAAAAACAAATGTATTAGACTCTTAACATAATTATTAAAAAATGACGATGTTAAGAGTAGGCTGTCTTGATCTGAATTGATTAAATTGTTAGTAGTCACCTCTATTAGTTATATAAAAGTTATACTCGCTTCCCCCCCATGTACAAATATTGTAAAATAAATTACATTATTTTCAGTTGAAATAGTAAAATTAATGGCTAACACTTAAAATAAAACTAAGAATAAAAGAAATACCAGGTGAGAATTATTATTTTTATGGCATGTCAACTCTTGTTGGGTTATTTGATGGCAAAGTCAGTCTTTCCTTTTTTGTAAGTGATCATATAATTTCAAGTAAGTAAAAGTGAAGTTGTCTCCCTTTAGTCGAGGGTGACCCAAAGGCTCCCTTTTTGATAGCTACTACACCAAGGTGTAGGGGAAGGCACTACTCCTTTCCCTGGATTTCTCCACTTTACCCTTGATTCGTACCTTATAATGCTGACTGTTAAGCAAGGAGGCATCAAGTACCATTATTTGAGTTTTTGGTATGACTCGCCCTGGGATTGAACCCAAGTCTCCTGGGCCATTGGCGAACCCTCTAACCATCATGCCAATGTCTGGTGTTAAGTAAGTAATCTTTCTGAATAATAAACTTTTTTTTGGCACAGCTATATTGTTTCCATCATTCTATACAATACTAAAAATTTACAAATGGATCGATTTGATCCATTGATGGATTCTTAGTAGATAATTATTACTCCGGATCAGAGTGGAGCTGGAAGTCATAGTAACAATGGATTTTTTCCACACTCATCAAGGCACCAACACCCTATTGATAGGATCTAAAATATACTGTCATCACCCGCAGAAGAGTAATACGCCCTCCAAAAGGGTGTTCTGGGTACGACTATAAACTGCATTTAATGGTGCGGCTCCAGTTCTGTAAAGTGTGAAGTCACACTTTCACTGCCATCACTACCAGGTCCACTCTAACCCTGAGTGGTAGTATCTGTTAGGATCCCATCTATGGGTCAAATAGACAGGTTTGAAAATGATTCATATTTGATACGATTGTATGAAAAGAAAAAAATCTGAAGGAACAAGCACACAAAAAATTATGAATGTACAATGAATGCAATAATATAATCTCTTGACATAAAATAACCAGAGACAGTTTGAGATGCCATTAAAATCAATCATATCTGAGACTATTTTGAAATGGCTCTATTAGACCGAGAGATGGAACCCTAACAGGTACTACCATTTCAGGTTAAAGTGAACCTTGAAGTATTGGTAAGAAAAGGGCTATTCCACTCTCTCCAGAGTCTCATCTTTGGAAGTGGTTCAGTGTCATATCCAGGAAACCTCTTTTGAGGAAAGGGAGCCTTATCTCTATGTGCAGGCTGCAGTTTGAAAATTATAAGCTCTACCAATAGTGCTGCTCAGTGAGATTTTAATTCACTATCAATGATTAATTAGACAAATTTTCTAACCAATATATTATTATATATAACACATCAAGCAATACAACATTGGATCTAATCAAGATATGATGCTTTTGAAAAATTTCCTACAGTATCTGGATTATATATTTGCACCTTGAGAAAATTTGTCTCCTTTTCAAACAAGACAAAAAAAAAAACAAACATAATTCTACCTGTTTCAAACAAAACCTCAAGAACAAACTGCTTTTTGATTTAGTTTCTTCATATAACGGCATATCACCTTTCATGGGTAATTTAATGCCAAAGCCATCCTTATAGAATGATAAGAGTGGTGCGATTTAATCCATAGTTGGGAAGGATAATGAAGTTTATACTTCTTTCAAAGATATTAATCTGAAAGTGAAGCTAATAGCATGACCGGGATTTGAACTTGGTTACTACAAAGTCACAGTCCAGAACATTAGCCATTACATTAGAGGGACTCCCTCACTGCTTTCTGGTAAACAGAAGATGACAAAAATATATTCCATGATTCCTAATAGAAAATTCAATTTTACTGTTCTTGTTATGCTTAATTGGGCCAGTTTTTCCGTTACCAGTTCAATTCGTTCATGCAAATGATGAAGACATTTTTACTATCATTTCATTCATGTTTCTCAGAAAGCTTTGCGGAAAGCTAAACCCGGTCCATTTTGGTCTTTGTGACAGTCACTAAGTCTATTTTTAGCACTGCCTTTGGCGGGGGGGGGTATTATTTTGGTTTTCTTAGCAACAAAAATTCTTTAACAGAAATTTTTGAGTTGTTTTGATTTCTTGTGCTTTTCTTTTGATCAATTAAATATTATCACTTAAAACTTTATTTGTGGAATTTATCTTTATTTCTTTGAAATAAAGCATTTATTTTCTATGATATGTTTAAAAAAGAAAAAAAAAAAAAAAAAAAGAAAAAAAAGGGAAACAACTTATAATATTTTTGTCAATGTTTTGAATATTTCTTGAGACAAATTTAAAAAGGATTTTGTTTTTATTTTAGAGGGAGAAGAAGTAAACAAATCATCATTTTAGAAATGAAATAACTTAAGATCTATATCATTTTAAGGATATTATATTCCTCATTTACTTCAAAGTCATTTCCAAGATTAGCTGATTTTAATGGCATGTCAATCCATCAAGGGTTATTTTATGCCTAGTGGTTAGGGAATCACATTCATTGTATGTTCATATTTACATTTTTTGTGTGGGTGTTTAAGGTTTTTTTTGGCACATAATCCTATTGAATATAAATAATTTTTAAACAGTTCTATATTTGTCCCAGTAATAGGATGCTAAGAGGTAGCACCACTCCAAGTCAGAGTGGATCTGGGAGTAATGGCAATGAAGGAGTATGCCACACTCCCCCAAATCTCCAGAACTGGAGCCTCATCATCAGATGCCATTGAGGGTTATATCCAGGATACTACCCTTTGGAAGTGAAGTCTTACCCTTTAGCAGGAGATACAGTCAGCTTATTCCAAGTCCAGCCAACAGGGCATTAATATACAAGAGATAAAATAAGCAAAAAAAAAATTTCTTTACATTTTTTTTAAAGGTCTTCATTATTTAAAATGGTAAGTGACTTTTATGCCACCCTATATAACCTAATTAAATGGATAGTGCAGATTAGATAAAATTACTTTGGTTTGGTGGGTTTTATGGCATATCAACCTTTGTAGGTTATTTAACACCAAATCCATTTTTATGTAAATAATCTGTTCTATTTAAAACAATTCAGTTTAACATGAGTACACAGTTGAAGTGTCAAAAACATTTCTATTTCAAACTATTCAAGCAGTTACATATAACAATTAAGTTTAGTGTAAGTACAGTTTCAATGTCAAAAACAGTTCAATTTCAAATAATTCAGTTCAGCATAAGCACGCAGTTGCAATGTAAGTATGGTTTAATGGTCAAAAACATTTCTATTGCAAGCTATTCAGTTTAATCAAACAATTCAGTTTAGCATAAGTATGCTGTTAGTTCTATTTAACCCATAGATCGGGCTATATCAGGTGCTACCACGCCGGGCCAGAATAGACCTGGGAGCAACGGCAATGAAGGGGTGCTCCGTATTCCCCAAAGCCCTAGCATTACTGGGACCTCACCATCAGACAGTTCATTGTCATATCCAGGATACTCATTGGGAGGGTTCTTACCTCTGCAGAGGTGAGGGCAGTGTATTCTACAGCCCCAGCTGACTGGGCAAAGATAGAATTAATTGAGCATCGAATAACAGAATTCACTGATTCATAGTCAAGTTCCATTGAAAGTATAGGTTTTTGCTTGACCACCAAAGTTAAGCAGTGATCACAACTGAGATGAGGAGGTATACTTAGAGCAACAGTTATCATTGTAAGAAATGAAATCAGCAACCCAAGCACAAATCTTGGAGAAAGCTGTTTTCATTTCATAATACTCAACTGCCTTTGGAGCTTGCTCCGAGGGTACCAGACTTTGGTTGGGTCACCTGGCATACATACCTCGCTGAGTATCAATAACAAACAGATTCATTGCACTAGATTTTTGGGTCTAGTGAATTTATGACCAGAAAGGTCACCTGGCATATGTGCTAGGAGACTTAGTAAAGGCTAACATAGAATCACTAGGCGTAATGTGAACTATGACCAGCATAGTCCATCAGGGTAAGAGTTTCGGATCGTGCCAAACCATCCCTAAGTTACTACAATGAAAAAACCTTGTGACAAATCCTGCCTGGTGGGAGGCATGGATCAATATAAAACTGTTTTCATTTCACTTGGCACTAATGCCCTTCAGAAATGCATGAATCCATCAGTTATCTCTCTACCAGGTACAGGTAAATAGTAGGTCAGACTAGGTTCTTTAGACTTAGTAAGGCAACTAGTCAAAAAAAGATAAAAAATAAAATAAATGAAATGTAATTAATAGATTTTGTTTGTTTAAAAGCATATCAACCTTTGTGGGTTATTTAATGCCAAAGCCACCGTTGTAGAAGAACAGTTGTAATGTTATTCAGCCAATAGCTGGGATAGAAGAGTATTAGTCCAAAAGTGAACATAATAGCATTACTGAAGTTTGAACTTACTTCATGGCCACTGTCCAGCACTTTAGCCATCAAGAGGACTCCCATTGGTAAAATAGTAGGGTAGTTCTTGAGTCTTGGTAAGATAAATAGTCTGGGAAAAGATAAAATAAGTTCAAATCAGCTTTACTTGGCTAAAAAATGACTGTGTATCAAAGCCAGTTTGAGGTAGAGGGATGGGATAATTTCATACTTAGATGAGTGACCACTAAAAAACCGAGTACTGTAAGTGAAGTCTCCAGTAAACAAAACCATGACATTCTTTCACCAGAGAAAAGAGTATGACTTCTTTTTTTAATCCCCATTTTATTTTTTGTGATCACTATTAGTCATCCGTTTCCAGAAGTGTTTCAAAGAGGTCAGTAAATTTATTCTACTAAACTGTTCATTAAAAAAAATGCACATCTTTGATTTAAAATAGTTCTGTCTTAAATCTCCGCTGTATTATGTGTTCTCAAATGAAGAATATAATGTATTTTAAATGTAAGGACATGTTTTGCAGTAAATCCAACTTGAATATATGACTCTGGTCGAATGTATTAGTATACACGGCAAATAGGTTTTGAATCTTTTCTAAAGGCTTAAAAGTCTCAGTTTGCCCACCCCCATAGCAGTTAATAAGATAACAAAGCAACCCAAGTCAAATTCGAAATGCCACCTCACCTTAAAAAAAAAAAAATAAAAAATAAAATAAAAATGAAATAATTGAAAAATAAAAAAAAATATAAAAAAATAAATAAATAAATAAAATAAAACAAAAACACATGTTAGGGCCAGTATCGGATGACAGGTTAAAATACACCCAAAAATTTCTTTAAATATACATTAGTCCTGGAACTTGAACTAAGTTAAAACTTAAGATAAAAGAAGAACCTTTTTTTTTTTCGTACACATGGGAAGCAGCCTGATGTATGTAAAGGTATGCGAATGCCAATGCCTAACTTCTCCTGGTCGTGTGAGTCTTGCGGCTTAACGCTCAGGATTGTCAGTTCGATCGGGGAACTACGGCTGCTCATCTATAAGAGTGGCTTCTATAGATGAGAATAAAAACTAGGGCGCGTCCTGCTTAGGTTGGAGCCCTGGCCTCAGTGTTCGAAAAATCATCTACAGAGCTCAAACAAAAACTACTAAAATGCAAACAAACAATACAGATAGCGACATTTAACGTTAGAACCCTAAATAGAATAGGTCAACTACCAGAGCTAACTGCATCAGCCGTAGAACATAAGATAGACATAATTTGCATACAAGAACACCGATACACTCACACCGAAGATATCAAATATCACGAAACTGGCAATGGATGGACGCTCATCACTGTATCGGCATGGAAAAACTCCGTCAATGCCTCGGTAGGAGGGGTGGGAATGCTTATAGGACCAAGAGCGTTAAAAATACTTAATAGCATTGAGAGAATACAACCTAGGATGATGGCCGCAACGTTTAATGGTAACCCCAAAGCAACAATCTTCTCCTGCTACAGCCCTACCAATGTTAGTGAAGAAACCGAACTAGTCACCTTCTATGAGGAGCTATCCTCCCTAGTGCGTAGCATTCCGAAACACAACCTGCTAGTCATTGGTGGAGATATGAATGCACAAATCGGGAAAAACAGAAACAACAAATACAGCCTACACAACACGTCAAATAGGAATGGACAACATCTAACTGATTTCATGATAGAAAATAGATTAACATGCTTCAATACAAACTATCAAAAAAGGAAGGGAAAATTATGGACCCACACATACGCGAACAATAGTAAAGCACAGATAGACTACGTCTTTATAAACAAGAAATAGAAAAATAGTGTGATGAATTGCGATGCATACTCCTCTTTCGAGGGTGTGTCCTCCGATCATCGAATCGTCACGGCCAAATTTCGACTAAGCTTACGAAAAAACGCCACACGAACAGCGACAACTAAGCACTATGACTGGGCCCTACTTAACAACTGAGATATTAGAGAAATATGCATTAGAATTAAGAAACAGATTCGAAACACTACAAGAGAAGACAGAAAAAGGTACCCCAAATGACGAATATGAGAATTTTGTCGAAGCACACCTTGATATGGCATCAAAGTGTATTCCAACAAAACCTAGAACTAAATATAGAGTCCCTTGGGAAACGTTAGCGGTTAGAGAAAAACATGCACTCATGAAAACTGCCTCCAAAAGCTATCGGAAGAACCCAACAAACACAAATGCCCGAAAACTAGAAAAGGCATAATATCAATTAGCATGAATATATCTAAAAGAACAGACAGAATACATACAAAATCAGATAGATAAGATTAGAGACTCGGTGGAAGATAGGCAATCTAGGATAGCCTGGCAAACAATAAACGAAGTGAGTAGAAGGAAGAGCACAGCCAAAGCAAAATTGAAAGCTGCAATCCAACAAGAAAGAGTAAAACTGTGGGAACATTTCTACTAGGAAACCCACGGAAAATAACGGATGAACCGATCACTAGAATTATCAGTAAGCAATTAGACATTAAACTAGGTCCCTTCACCAAAGAAGAACTAGACTCAGTTCTTAGAAGAATTAAAAATAGGAAAGCTGCAAGGCTAGACGAGATCCCCCCAGAAGTGTGGAAGACAAGACAATTCGACGATATACTGCTCCGACAATGCAACGCAGTCGATAATCCAAATAGGATAGAAAGATGGATGAAGGGATGCATCCTTCGTTTCCCTAAAAAGGGGCGACCTCAGATTAGCCAAGAACTACCGAGGTATAACACTTACATCCATAGCAGATAAAATCTACAATGCCCTACTACGAAACCGCATAGAACCCAAAATAGACAACATCCTTAGGAAAAACCAAAATGGCTTCTGAAGAAATAGATCCACAACCTCACAAATATTTACCATATGTAGAATCCTTGAAGGCGTTTGGGCAAAAAACCTACAGGCGACATTACTATTTGTCGACTTTATCAAGGCCTTTGATTCCATACACAGAGGGAAGATGGAACAAATCCTACTAGCATACGGCCTACCAAAAGAAACCGTAGCAGCAATAACGATTCTCTACAGAAACACCAAAGTGAAAGTACGTTCACCAGATGGAGACACAGAATACTTCGACATTGTTGCAGGAGTACTAAAAGGAGACACGCTAGCCCCGTACCTCTTTATCATCTGTCTAGACTATGTGCTTAGAACTTCGATCGACTAAATCAGAGAAAATGGCTTTGAGCTGACAAAGAAAAGAAGCAGAAGGTACCCCGCAAAAACAATAACCTACGTCGATGACATAGCATTACTGGCGAATACGCCTAACCAAGCCGAGACACTACTGCATAGTTTGGAACGAGCCACCACAGGCATTGGCCTCCATGTCAATGCACACAAAACTGTATATATGTGTTACAACCAAAAAGGCGGAATTACCACACTAGCCAGAGCCTCTCTAGTAGACAAATTCACCTCCTGAGGATGTAGCGTCTCATCAACCGAAAAAGACATTGACACATGATTAACGAAAGCATGGACAGCTATCGATAGGCTCTCGATCATATGGAAATCAGACCTGACCAATAAAATGAAACGCAGTTTCTTCCAGGCAGTGGTCGTATCGATACTGCTATATGGATGCACTACATGTACGGTAACTAAACGGCTGAAGAAGAAACTAGACGGCAATTACACAAGAATGTTGAGAGCAATATTGAACAAGTCCTGGCGACAACACCCCACGAGACACCAACTATACGGCCACTTGCCTCCCATCACGAAAACTATACAATTTAGATGAACCAGACACGCAGGACACTGCTGGAGAAGCAAGGACGAACTCATCAGTGATGTACTCCTATGGACCCCAGCATATGGCCAAGCAAAAGCAGGACGACCAGCTTGAACATACATACAGCAGCTATGTGATGATACGGGATGTAACCCTGAAGACCTGCCAAAAGCGATGAATGATAGGGAGAAGTGGCGAGAGAGGATCAGGAATATCCGTGCTGGCGGCACGAGATGATGATGATATTCATCACAGTAAGCATTTATAGTGATGAGGATAACATTATTATTATGGTTATTATTGTTGGGTTTTTGGTTTAAGGTGGTTATGTTGGTATTACGTTGGTTGCGTTGGTATTTCGTTGGTGGTTATCCCCTCCCTAAATGTTGATGGAAAATAAAGGTGGTGAAGAAGAATGAAGACGTCGTTAGGTTTTAAATGAAGGTTATAATAGCAGCATGAAGTAAAGGGGTTTACACTGGTATGCTGCGAGGTCTCTTAGTAAGGAAAGAAGGTAGGAAGTTGTTAGAGTCTATCATCTAATTTGTTTTGAACTAGAATCCCTTGGTCTAGAAGAATAGACCCAAGGGATCCCTCAACTAGATGGCTCTCCTCACAACGGTTGATACTCTACTGCTATTCAGGAACAGATGTTAAGATGTCTGTTCCCGTTGAGGATTTCTGAGCGAGAGAGAGATTCGCAGGCTTTCTTCAATTTTTTCAGGCTGAATAGGACGAGTCATCCTGATTGGGTGAAAATGTTCGGTTACTCTAACAGTCAAATTAAATTACGCACCAAACCAAAATTCAAGAATCTTTCTGCTACACATTAACAGGTACTTGATGAACCATGTCCCAACTTAAGAGAAATAATAAATTAATCTCAACATTCAAAGACTAATAGAATGAAGAGAATCAAATAACTTAACTTTCCTCTCTCAGATCCATATTTCATGGGAAGAGCAATAAAAATTGAACAAAAACAAGATATATAAGTGATAAAAAGCTTCTATGAAATTCAAATGATGAAGAAGTGTTAATGAAAATGCATCTCAAACTTTTGGAAGTTGTGGAATGGTTGACATTTTTTTATCCAGACATGGACGAGTGTATAAAATTAAAGAATTGGTTAATGTTGGAATTCTATCAAAGGCCCAGTAGCAATGAGTCAGTGTTCACATGCATCGTCCTGAATTACGAGTTGAAGTGAGATTATATGGACATTGGGATGTTCCACTATTCGAAAGTCCATTCCCTGGATAGTGATTAGTTGATGGTCCGGTGAGTGGGCATATTAGTATATATATATATATATATATATATATATATATATATACATACATACATACACACACTGACTTCCTTCAGTCATGTTTCAAGTGTTACGGGTTCAGTATCGAGTTATCGGGTGTTCTACTTTTTGTCTGCCAGCCAGATGCTCACTGAGTAAGCTGATAAGTGTTGTTATGCTTGTTTATTCTGCACATTAGAGCAGTTACTTCTACAGTTAAACAGAGAAAATTTTTTTATGTAGGCATGCAAAAATTAGCTTTATTTAATACAGGAATCTATCGTCAATACAAACTAACCCCAAATGTACAGTCAATGTGAACAGTGAGACAACTTATTTGTCAAATTCTTAAAAATCATGTGTTTTACTTGGCAGACCAGCTAAAAGAAGCCTTGGCTTATGACATGTCAACATACTCTTAGCAAAAGGGATGGACAGTTATTGACAGATTATCAATCATTGAAATCTGATCACCAAGAAAATAAAATGGGATTTCTTCTTTCTGAGGCTGTGTCAGTATTACTGTATGGATGCACAACATGGACATGAACAAAATGTACAGAAAAAATGCTGGATCGGAACTATCCAAGAATGCTACATACTGTTGTGAAATAAACCTGGAAGCAACACTTCATGGCCACTTACTTCCCATCTCAGAATTCTTCTAAGTGAAATAAACAAGGCATAGGACACTGCTGGAGAAGTTAAGACAAACTCATCAGTAAAGTTCTTTCATGAACTCCCGTACATAAATGTGGAAGAGTTGGCTGACCAGGAAGGACTTAGATATCTCAACTCTCTGCAGACCCTGGATGCAGTTTTGAAGACCTGCCAGAATGGAAAGGATCAGAGAAATTTGGGATCCAAATGCAACTTGATGATATTATTTTAGTTTTAAAGTGCAAAAATTCTTGATTTGGATGTAAAGAGGATTCCCTCCAACTCCCAAAATTGAATTAAAATGCTGTTGTAAGTCTCAGAGTTTTTCTAAGTTAAAAATAAAATAATTTCTTTCTTATATATATATATATATATATAACACAAACTGGTCACATTAGGATTATAAATTTATTTCCATCCTGTTATGTGTTTTTGATAAAATCAAAAAACACAAAACAAAAAAAATGAACAGGACTTTTTCAGATCTTATGGATAAAATAAATCAGAATAGACACAGGAAAGAAGGGTGGAAGGGGATAGAAGAGGGGTGAAGAGTTATCTCCTCATTTTGCAATAAAATAAAAAAGCGGAAGTGGGCAAAATGAGGAGATAACTCTTCCCCCCTCTTCTATCCCCTCCCACCCTTCTTTCCTGTGTCTATTCTGATTTATTTCATCCATAAGATCTGAAGAAGTTCTGCTAATTTTTTTTTCGTATTTTTGATTTTATCAAAAACACATAACAAGATGGAAATAAATTTATAATCCTAATGTGACCAGTTTGTGTTTTTTCTTAATGAAATTATTGCTCTGTAATGTCTGTTACATTGAGCTCTTTACCAGAAAAATTTAAATGTTCACTTTTGAATAGGTTTCTTGTCCTGATGGAATTAGTCCCAATTCTGGTTTAACTTGACCAAATAATACTTTATATATATATATATATATATATATATATATATATATATATATATATATATATATATATATATACACACACATAAGTAGACAGATTGCTGTTTAACTTAAGTGATCAGGCAGAAATCAGGGCTTCTTTAAGTGAAATGTAAAAGGAAACTGGCAATCTATTTCTCTAATTTTAATTGGATATTAAAATTAGAGAAATTCCCAGTGGAAAAAAAAACCCTGTCAAAGCATGGGAGAATCAATAAAATCAAGATTCTTTTTTATTCTTTGACATTTATGTCATACATGGTCAGATTTCATATTCAAGACATCTGTTCAAATATTGTTGGTCATGTGATGTAGTGGTTAACAAGCTAGATTTGCAGATCTGTTAGTGAGTTAAATTCTCACTGGGGTTCCTAAATTTCTGGCCTTGTGCCACAACTAAGTTAAGCTTAGTAAAATGACTTGGTGTGGGCAAAAGTTCACCTTGATCTCTTTATGAAAACTAAATATTAAATGCCTTGTTAAAGATTAGAAGTGTTCACAGAAAAAAAAAACAAGTTTGTTTCACTGACAGATATTAATGGCATGTCAACCTGTTTAGGGTTATTTTATGCCAAGAGGCAAGGACTTGACATTCATTGTAATTTCATACTTACATTTTTTTGTATAATTGTATTTTAAGAATTTTTTTTGCACACAGTAATATTATATATATATATATATATATATATATATATATATATATATATATATATATATATGTGTGTGTGTGTGTGTGTGTGTATATATATATATATATATATATATATATATATATCTGATGAAAATAAGACTTGTATTGTTTCAAGTATACCTATTTAAAAGCAGTCATTTGTTTGCATCTAGTTATATGGTTTTAAGTGACTAATAATCCTTAATAAACAGTTATAGTTGAAAGCAACTATTCTAAATACAAATCATTTTCACACAGTTATATGGTTTCAAGAAATCTTATCTAAAACAATTTGCAAACAGATCTATTTGATATACCGATAAGACCCAGACAGGTACTACCATTCCAGGTCAGAGTAGAGCAGGAAGTAATGGCAAGAGGTGATGCCACACTCCTTCGAACTGGAGCCGCACTATTATATACAGTTTAGGGTCATACCTAGGACATCATTTCTGAGGAGAGGAGTCTTTCTCTTCTGCAAAAGATACAGTCAGCATATTCTTCACTTGACATATTGGGTGGCTAAGCTAAGCAAAATGACTATATTCAATGTGTGCAATTGATCATTTTTTGAAAACTATGAATGCCCAATTAAAGATGAGAGAGAGAGAGAGAGAGAGAGATTTAAAAGAAAATTAACTATAAATATTTACTTAAGATGCTCAAGTTGTATTACACTTCCATCACAAATAAAAAATACATATATGTTTTTATGCACAAATTTGTAATGTATTAAAAACCAATTAACCTTGATATTATTTTGTAAAATTAATGATAGGAACAATAATAATAGCAGTCAATTTTATTGACCACCATACTACATCGATCTCCATTCCTTTCTTTTAATTGAAAGGAATGTAAGAGGAGAAAAGAATGGCCGCAACCAAATAGAATTTTAGATTCAAGAGAATCACATTTTTTTAGGGGTTTTTGTCTCCAATCTGTCTTGGAGGCAATGTGATCTCTTTGTGATTTCTTGGAACAACAGAAATTCAAAAACCAGTCTTTCAAGCTTTTATTTAAGAGACTTTGGTCACAATTTTTCACAGGGGCAGCATTTCATTCATCTATTAACCACCTGGCAATGCTATAAAGGTAAGGAACCTTGTGAGCAATAAAAAGGTATCAAGTAAGGGTGGGGGATTACTACCTAAAGGTTATGAGAAATGAAAATCTGTTCTTTCAAGTTGATTTTATTGGATGGATAGAGAGAGAGAGATTTTTCAGGTGGGGTAACTGGACCAGTATTTGACTTAGGGCGTTCTTTTATAGGTCTTCTTCAATTAAAAGACATGCCCACAAAATCAAAAGTCTTAAGAAAGGCAATATTGTTAAGTGGAGATTCACAAAAAAAAAAATCTTTGATCTTAAGTTGTGTTCTGAAGAATTGGTCGACTTTTTAACCAAACTAGAATTCAGTAAATAGAATTTATTGACAACTGGTGATTTTAGAAAAAATAGTAATAATGAGATAGATACTACACAAACTTTTTCAAGCATGAAAAAAACATTTTTAAAAATATGGAATTAAAACTCATGACTCAGGAGTTTCAAGCCATTGATTCTTAGGTGCGCTAGTATTTAACATGCCTGTGTGTGTGTGTGTATATATATGAGAGAGAGCTCTTCAAGAATTGAGCACTCCATATAACCAATAATGTATATGCAAAAAGATATATGTAAGAAATTTCTTCACTTAGGCTGAGAATGATGAAGGCTCTGGGGTAAGATGTCTAACTGATGTTAAGTCAGTTGGGTTTCAATCCCAGCTTCTCACGAGTTTAGGCACACTGAAGAGTGATGATACAACGAAACAGTCTATCCGTGGATGACATATATATTACACACACACACACACACGTGTATATGTATGAGAAAGAGGAGGAGGAGATAGGTGTGTGTGTGTGAATGAAAAAAACAAACAAAATAACAAGACAAACATGTGTAAATTTTTTATTAATTTGTTATAAAACCAGCTGATTTCAGCCTTGAGCTATCATCAGAAAGTGTTTATTTCAAGACTGTTGACATTTCAAAACTGATAAATGTATGAAAATCAAATGTTTTTAATGTCATTTAATGAGAAGTTTGGTTATTGTTTAAAATATCTTCAAATTCTTATCTTATTTTTTCTTATGAGATTTCATGTTAAGTAAAAAAAAATCAGTTAATGAGAATAAAAGTGTTTGGGAAGGGGGATTGAAATGTAGTGTTTCAGGGTGGTTTAATTTAAACCTTCTTGGGGTTAAGATTTCCCAATGCAACATCCATCTATTTTCATGGGTTTCCGGCGAGGGTATTAGATTTGTTTTTATTCTCCTTATTCAAATGAATTTAACAAATCTCTAAAACACAGATATACATACATATATGCACACATAACCATAAACATGTTAAAATAGCTTTTAGTCAAGAATACATCATAAGTTCTAAAAAGGACTTTTGTTTGGTCACATCTCATTAGAGAACACCATGATAACACAGTGGTGTGTATTCTAAAAGTAAGAAATAAAATAATTCCATATAAAATTCAAAATATTCAATACATCCCTTATTTCAGTTGTATGAAGAATGAAATTACTTAACAAGTAATTGATACTTGCCTGTAATCGAGCAAACAGCAAGATACTCCTCATGCCATCATCATTTCCACCGAACAATACAACAAAATGGGGTTTTCTATGCATTATTTTTCATTGAATAAAAACTACTTCAGCCTATCCATGCTTCTTCAGTAATTAATTAGAAATTGAATATTAGGGTCATTGGAAGAGAATTTGCACTGTTTCTGAGCCCTCCTCTCAACAATTTTATTTACACATCGCCCCTCTTTGGCTGAAAAAATATATATCACTGAGGCCCTATTATGTCTTTGTACAAACTCAGAAATATAATATCAAAGTGTGATTTGAAAAAAAAAAAAAAGAGACTGTGCACGTTATGAGAAAATTGCATGAGTTTCATTGCTCATTTGTGACCAGGCGATGTCCACATGGAACTATTTTCTGTTACTTGTTTGAAATATCTTATGCCTTTGACATTTCTAAAAAGAAAGAAAATTATTCCATACGAAATTTGAATTACTTTTAAGTTTAAGATGTACCTTATTTCAGTTGTGCGACTTTTAGGGAGACTCAGCAAATTTGTACCAATTGTGAGAAACCCTTAAAACTTCTAAGACAGTGGCCTTCGAAAATGTCTGAGGGGCAAAATTCAGTTTAAAGTAATCTCTTGAGAATAAAATGATAGGATGCTTCAAGACAAAATATAGAGAGCATCCTAAAATCATCGATAGTTGCGGCTGAATTGAGGAAAGACAAATTTGGCCAAGACACACTGTCTTGATATTTTTAAACTAAAATTGTATGTGTGTGAAAATCATTTAAAAAATCTTTTCTTTAATCAAGGAAGTACTCATATACTGGCCAGTGGAGCATGATAAAGCTGGAAAAAACAACAACACGTATCTCACCTTTCAGTCAGCTTTATAATTAAAAGTTTCATGGATTGAAAATATACAATTCTCAGACAAAAAATGTAAGTACGTTTTATTCTGTCTCAGTTGAATTCCTTACTTGTCATCATTTACCCAGTTGGCTAGAGCTGTAGAATACACTGACTACATCTCTGCAGAGGGGTAAGACCCACCAACAAGTGTCCTGGATATGACACTAAACAATCTGATGGTGAGGTTCCTGTGATGCAGGGGTTTTGGGAAATGTAGAGCACCTCTTCATTGCCAGTATTGCCAGGTCCACTCTGGCCAGGAATGGTAGCATCTGATTGGGCCCTACCTATGGGTGAAATAGAACTAAACTGTATATTTATGCTAAACTGAATTGTTTAATATAGAACTTTTTTGACATTTAACTGAGTTTAAACAAAATCTATAGTTAAACTGAATTAGAACTGTTTGACTAAATTGAAGAGCTTGAAATAGAAATGTTTTTGACAATTAAACTGTATTTATGCTAAATAGGACTGTTTTGGCATTGAAACTGCGTACTTAACCTGAATTGAATGAAATAGAACTGTTTCACTAAACTGAATAGTTTGAAATAGAAATGTTTCTGACAATTAAACTGTGTACTCATGTTAAACTGAATTATTTGAAATAAAACTGAATATTTGCATAAAAAATGGATTTGGCATTGAATAACCTACAAAGGTTGATATGCCATAAAAACCAACCAACATACTTGTTATCATGGTTCAGTTGAATTCATTATTTGTTTATCATGGTTCAGTTGAATTCATTACTTGTTTATTATGGTTCAGTTGAATTCATTACTTGTTTATCATGGTTCAGTTGAATTCATTACTTGTTTATCATGGTTCAGTTGAATTCATTACTTGTTTATCATGGTTCAGTTGAATTCATTATTTGTTTATCATGGTTCAGTTGAATTCATTACTTATTATCATGGTTCAGTTGAATTCATTATTTGTTTATCATGGTTCAGTTGAATTCATTATTTGTTTATCATGGTTCAGTTGAATTCATTATTTGTTTATCATGGTTCAGTTGAATTCATTACTTGTTTATCATGGTTCAGTTGAATTCATTATTTGTTTATCATGGTTCAGTTGAATTCATTACTTGTTTATCATGGTTCAGTTGAATTCATTATTTGTTTATCATGGTTCAGTTGAATTCATTACTTATTATGGTTCAGTTGAATGAAGACATTAACATAATTCAATAATCCAAATAGAAATTATTATAAATCAATGGAATAAACTTTTTTAAACGTATTACATTTTGTTCTTAAAGTTACACTAGGAAGTTAATTATTGTAAACACAAATAATTGAAAAATTTCAGATGAAATTTTGGAAGTCATGTGATGCATTTTATTAAACATTTAATGATTGTCATTTTTCTTGAATTCCACCAGCAAATTTACTTCGACCAGCAGATTTTGCAGAATATACAACGAATGAGTAAATTTTAAAAAATACATTTTCAGAATCTCAATAAGGGCCAAAACCTTAATTAATGTGTAAGTAAAGTTGGCGACTGTAGTCGAGGACGACCCGAAGGCTCCCTTTTCAATAGCTACTACACCGAGGTATAAGGGAGGGTGCTACTCCTTTCCCTGAATTGCTCCACTTTATCCTTGATATGTACCTTATAATGCTGAGGGTTAAGCAAGGAGGTATCAAGTAAAATTTTTCTTTAAAGTCTATGACTCTACCGGGGATTGAACTCCAGTCTCCCGGGCCACTGGCGAACACTCTACCCACTAGCCCAATGAGCCATCTACAGATTCTTCAAATTTATACCATTATAAACCAACTTCGTTTATTTTACAGTTTCTAATAAATAATCTTTTCAATTACAAATTTCATTATCCATTCCTTTGTTTTTATACTGTGACTGAATTTTGCTGATTAAGAATTTCAAAATTTCAAAACAGACTTATTATCTCATATTCCCAACAGTAAAATCTATTCTTAATCTTAAGAGCCTATACTCAATGTTGCTAAGAGAGGTTTTTATTCATCTGGTGGCATGTCAACCAATGTCGGGTTATTTTATGCTAAGAGGAATTGCGTTCATATTTAAATTTTTTGCATACTTGTTTATTTTTCACATTTATGTAATATCAAGAATTCCAGTAAAATACAAATAATCTGTATTGTTATATGGTTTCAATTGACAAATAATAATAATTCTTAGTAAATAATTATAGATTTAAGTAGTCAAGGGCAACCAGAAGGCTACCTTTTCAATAGCTACTACACCGAGGTGTAAGGAGGGCACTACTCCTTTCCCTGGATTGCTCCACTTTACTCTTGATATTAAGCTTATATTGCGGAGTGTTAAGCAAGGATGTATCAAATACCATTTTTAAAGTCTTTGGTATGACGAGACCTGAGATTGAACCCATGTCTTCCGGACCATTGGCAAACACTCTAAACACTAGGCCAATGAGCCGGTATATAGATTTAAGTAATGATTATTAATACAAATAATTAACAGTTATATGATATCAAGTATTCCAATCTAATACTAATAATTTTTAAACTGATCTATTTGACCCATAGATGGGACCCAAACAGGTACTACCACTTCGGGTCAGAGTGGATCTGGAAGTAATGGCAATGAAGAGGTACACCACATTCCCCATATCTTGAGAATGGATACATCACCACATTTTTCTAATGGCAATACATTAAACAAGAAATATCTCACATTTCCAAAGAAATTGATTTTAATATGTCAATCTATCAAGGGTTATTTAGTGAACTGAATCTATATTTACATTTTTTTTTGCACACAGTCCTATCGAATATGAATAACTTTCTAACAATCTGTTTGAACCATAGATAAGATCCTAACAGGTACTGGCACTCCAAGTCAGAGTGAACCTGAGAGTAATGGCCATGAAGGGATACTCCACACTTGCCAAAAGTAGAGCCTCTCAGTCAGTTTAGTGTCATATGCAAAATACACCTTTTGGAGACTAAGGGATCGTACCTCTCAACAGTCAATGTATCCCTCAGCTCTACTGACTGGATGATTTATTCATCTCGGTCTCTTAAATGATTAGTGATATATGCATAAATTACTTATATCAGTCAAATTGCTATGATAATTAATTAGATTTATTATCTTTTACTAATTATTCGATTTCATCTTCTTCCATTATCATATATCATTTGATTGCAGTCAATACTAAGATATGCTGACAGCACAGATTCACTTGACACTCACCATCTGTCCCTATCAACTGTCCTCTAGACTCCATCTGGTGTCTACATAGAGCTGCTCAGCCAAACTTTGGTGTGACCATGTATAAGAGTCAATCAGAGAACATTGCTTATGACTTTATCTTTGCTTCTCTCTGACAATGCCCAGCATGTTTTCTTTATCTTAATTTGATGGTTTGTGAGATGAGAGGTCAATGGTTGTATAGCTACTGTTTTGTAGGATTTGTTCAGAACAGCTTACTATATCCTTGTTCTGTTCCCATTTAATGTTTTTCTCCTGGGCATTTATTTAAAGTCCAAGCAAAATACCCGGAAGAAAGAGAGTGATAATAACACACACACACACACACACACACACACATATATATATCTTCTTTATCACAAACAGTGGTAGAATGGTTGAGTGAGAAAGAGAGATAGACAGGGAACCGCTAAAATACATCTTCAGAGTCTAAACTTCTTCACTCTGCCTCCACAAGACTGGCACAGTGCCGACTTAAAACACTTAATCATCTTTGGGCTTCTTTCATAGGAGATTGATACGAGGTGTCTCTCGATATGGGGTGTCTCTCAACCCAGGGCCATCTGTCTCCGCCCCGGCTAGCATGCAAAACAGTGTGATATCTAGTACCACCGTTTACCCTGCTGACAGACTGCTCAGGTTAAAAAGTTCCATCATTATATATTTTTAGGACACCTACGCACTCATGAAATTCCGACTGTCTTTTGTTTGCCTTAAGACACAGGTGCATATCCTGTTTTGAAATCCACAAACTAAGCGGCCGGTCAAAGGTCAATATGAAACAGTAGTGAGTAAATTTACAAAGAGTACTCCAAGAATCTTTAAGACAACTAAAACTGTATTGCTGAGAAATAAATGTGTACAATTCATACAAATTGATGTCATTTTAAAACTACTAAATTTCACCCATTTTATTTAGTTTGTAATTAATAATCTGCACAAGAATTAATTCATCTTCCATGGTCATCCTTTCTTTTGTCTCTTCACCTCTACAGTAATTAAATTTTGCTTACTTTATCAAAAATTTCATAATTTCAAAATAGTGTTTCTTCGTTCACCAATTCATTGGCTCTCTCTTTCCCTTGTTAATAGGTCGGCTCAATTGAATTTAATTTTGCATCAAAACTCCAAACGACAACCTGTGTAATGTGTACTGTGATTGCTTACATTATCTGAAAAATCCACAGCTGCACATATTCATATCATGCCATATGCTGCCATCTCGATGTTAAACAGAGCAACTAAATAACATTCTTATTTCCGAAGAATATGTCCAGCTAATGATGTGGCATTACAGATTTTCTTTGAACTTAGCGGAAAGACAACAAGGAAAGGAAAGAAAGGAATACAAAAATCAATATATTCCTTGATTGCAGAAATAAATCCAACACAAAAAAAATTTTTTTTAATCTTTTTCTTAATTCAACAAAATTGTCAGTTACGAACATGCTATCCTTCCGAATTAACTTGTGAAATTAAACATGAATAAAATTTGAAGCTTCTTTGAAAAGATGCAGTCATTTTTCATGAAAGTCTGTACCAAATGTCATTGTCATTATATGGTGAAATCTTCTGACATCAGTTAACTAGCTAGCAGAAACTGGTA